>PVJX010039191.1:0-16156 GCA_004027295.1 Dolichotis patagonum
TATATTTAAGATTGTTATCTCTTCCTCTTGAAGTTTTCCCCTAACTAGTATGTAGTGACCTTCTTTATCTCTTTGGATCATTCTTGGTTTGAAATTCACATTGTCTGCAAACAGGATTGCCACTCCTGCTTTTTTTTGGTTTCCTGTTGCATGAAGTATTGTTTTCCATCCCTTGACTTTTAGTCTATGAGTGTCCTTTGGGTTAGATGGGTTTCTTGTAGAGAGCATATGGTTGGATGTTGTTTCTTGATCCATTCTGCCAGTCTGTTTCTTTTGATTGGTGAGTTGAGGCCATTTACATTAATGGTTGTAACTGTTATATATTGGCTTATTGTTGACATATTATCTTTCTGCTGTTGTGTCTTTAGCTTTCCATTCTGTTGAATTGTCTGCCTTGCTTGGTGGTTTTCTGCCATGTGTATCTAGAATGTCTTTCAGTATTCTTTGTAGGTTTGGTTTGGTGTTCATGAAGTTCTTCAGCTGATCCTTGTCATGGAAATATCTTATTTCTCCATCCATTTTGAAGGACAGTTTTGCAGGGTATGTCAGTCTGGGTTGGAAGTGGTTTTCCTTTAGGATCTTAAATACTTCACTCAATGCTCTTCTTGATTTCATTGTTTGTGTTGAGAAGTCTGCCATGATTCTGATAGGTTTTCCTTTATAGGTGATCTCTCTTTTCTCTCTGGCAGTTTTTAGTATTCTATTCTTATGTTGGATTTCTGGGATGGTGATTATTATGTGTATGGGTGTAGTTTTACTTTGGTTATGGCTGTTTGGATTTCTATATGCTTCACTTACCCAGATGTCTGTTTCTCTTCTCATGTTTGGGAAGTTTTTAGCTATTACTTCTGTAAATATCCTCTTGATATCATTTGGGCTGTCCCCTTCTTTTTCATTTATCCCTATTAACCTTATGTTATTTTTCTTTGCATCATCTTGTAGGTGTTGAATTGTTATTTTGTGATTCTTTGTTATTTTTAAAAGATCTTGTCTTTCCTGCTCACTGGCTGCAATCTTATCTTTGAGGTCTGAAATTCTGTCTTCACTTTCATTGAGGTGGTTTTTACAGCATTCAATAGAATTTTTGATTTCTTGTATATCTCTTTGAATCAGTTTTATGCATTCTGTTTGTTTCTTATAATTTTCTTTCAGGGATTCTATCTGTTTGCTTTGTTCCTCTAATTTTTCAGCTGTGTTTTCACTAGATGCATTCACTATTTCTTTCATTATTTTTGTCAATTCTTCTTTTACCTGGGCAAGTGTTTCTGATTTGAATTTCTCTATAGCTTTCCCTATTTGCATATTTATTTCATTTGATATCATTTCAGACATTTCAGGTGTATGGCTTCTTTTTTCTTCTATGTACAGGGCTTCTAAGCTTTCTTGGGGAGGGCTAGGGCTTTGAGCCTGCCTTTTGGTCTTCCCTTTTGTCATTTTTCTATATTTCCTTACTTTGAGCGGTGTTCCAAAGCTTTCTCTGCATGTGTGGTGAATTACCTTTTACACCCTCAGTTCCTGGAGGGGCAATGGCTCCCCCACAGGCTCTTGGCCTCCTCACAGGGTCCCAACTCCCCTCTCTGGGCTCCTGGCTCCCTAATTTGTAAGGTGAATGCTGGGTGTGGTCACCCCGGAGCCTGTGGAGTCTCAGGCAGGCCAGGCCACCATGCTTTGTCCCAGGCAGGTCTCCAGGAGGTTCCCTGCGAGTGAAGGTGGGCCTACAGGTCCCAAAGAGTCAGGCCAGAATGTTGGTTTCTGAAAAGTTCCTGGTCCCAAACAGACCTGGCCAAGATGCCAGTCTCCACAATATTCCCAATCTAAACAGCCTGGGCCACTCTGCGGGTCCGAGAGGTTCGGGCCCCAAAGCGACAGGCCGTGATGCTGCTTTCTGGGAGACTTCCTGGTGGTGAAGGGCGGGGTTATGGGCCCAGACAGACCTGTCCCAGATGCGGGTCTCCAGGTAGTTCCCTGCGGGTGAAGGGCGGGCCTACCAGTCCCAAACAGTCGCGCTGAGATGGAGGTCTGCGCAGACTTTCAATCCAAACAGCCCGGGCCACTCTGCGGGTCTGAGAGGTTTGGGTCCCAAACAGACAGGCTGAGATGCTGCTTTCTGGGAGACTTCCTGGGGGTGAAGGGCCTTTTTTTTCTCTTCTGGCCTCACACTTAATCCTTTGAATTCTCCTCAGCCAATCCCAGAAGTCCCTTTGACTTACATTTCCACTTTCGAAAAATAATCAGCTGTCATTTTTAAGGTGTAGCCCTTCAGGGTGTAGTCTTATCCTTTCTGATGTAGATTTCCCAGCACTGACAAATGCATTTCTGATGACCACTCATCTTGGGTGACCCATTTATCTAACCTCATTTTGGGCAGTAGACATGAGGTTATGTGTTCAGACTATGGGAAGCAATGAGAAGCTATAGAAGGTAGGGGTAGAGTTTAACAGGAAATATTTAATTAAAGTTTATGTGGGCCATTATATATAACTAAATTGTACTAAACCAGCTTCCTCTTTTCCATGAGGGAGACATCATTCCAAGAGCCCCGGTGATGCCTGAAAATGCAGATAATACTGAATCCTATGTGTACTATATTTTTCTGTATGTCTTGTAGTGTTACCACATGGCATCAGAGCTATTCTGTCTCTCATGTGTTATGTACTGCTTCCTCCCTCTCATTGCTACTCCTGCTCTGTGGGGTGACTATCAAGTAAAACAAGGGTCACTTGAACACAAGCACTGTGATATTGGCCAGTGAATCTGAAAACCAAGACAGCTGCTAGGTGACTAATGTGGGTACCTCTGGACAAAGGTGCATTCATATGCTCTGCCAGATAAAGTAAGATGGTGACTTTTCATCACACCACTTAGAATAACATGAAATATGTGAATTGTTCTTCTGGACTTTTACCTTTAATATTTTCAGACGGAACTTAACTAAGTGTGACTGAAACAGTGGAAAGCAAAACTGCAGAAAAGGAAGGACAATTAGTAATATTTGCCTTTATAATTTCAAGTAATTTAACTTTTCCCTTTTCTATCATTATTCCTTTTACTTCTCACTCTAGCTTTTGTTTTCAGAACTATATTGAGGAGTGGTGATATGGACATCCTTGTCTTGTTCCTGATTTTAGAGTGAAAGTTTTCAGTTTTTGATCATTTAATATGGTGTTAGCTGTTGGTTTATCATAGATGGTCTTTATCAGATTGAGGTAGAGATCATCTATTCCAATTTTCTGTAGGGTTTTGTCATCAACAGTTGTTGGACTTTGTCAAATACATTTTCTGTGTTTATTGAGATGACTATGTGATTTTTGCCTTTAACTCTGTTAATACAGTGTATTACATTTATTGAGTTGCATGTGTTGAACCATTCTTGCATCCCTGGGTTGAATTATACTTGGTCATAGTGTGTAATGTTGATTTGCTGCATTCTGTTTGCCAATATCTTATTGAGGATTTTTGCATCTGTATTCATTAGGGAGATTGGTCTGTAGTTTAATTTTTTGGTTGGGTTCTTCTCTGGTTTGGAATCAGGTTAATACTTGCATCCAGGAATGATTTTGGAAGTATTGCTTCACAGTTTCCTTAAAGAGTTTCAGCATCAGTGACATTACTTTTTCTTTAAATTTCTTGTAGAATTCAAATGTGAATTCATCAGACCCTGGGCTTTTTTGTTGTTGTTGTTGGGTTTTTTTTAATTATATTTTCAACTTCATTGACTCATATTGGGTTATTTAGAATTTTTATATCTGCTTGATTTAGTTTTGATAATTTGATTATATCTACAAATCTGTCCATTTCTTCTGTGTTTTCCATTTTATTAGAATATAGGTTTGCATATTAGGTATTTTGATTCCTGGATTTCTGCAGGATATGTTGTTGTGATTTCTCCTTTTTCATTTCTAATTGATTGAATTTGTGTTTTTTCTTTCTTTTTTTGATAAAGTTGGCTAATGGTTTATCAATTTAATTTATCTTTTCAAACAACCAACTTTTTGTACCAATTATTGTTTTTGTCCTACTAGCCTGTTTTGAAACTCAGTTTTATTTTTATTTTTACTTTTTTTCTTTAAGATAATAAAGAAGTTCCAGTAGAAGAGAAGGGGAAAAAATAAGGTAAAGAAAAAATGGAGTTTATTTTTCTCACTGGGTACTTTTTCAAGTAACCCCCAGAATTGTTGGCACATACCAATCACTTTCACATCACTATCTTCCTTCATTATTGCCTGTATCCTTGTCTGTGGTACCCAGACTTACAAGCTTTCTTTTGTACCTAGTGCTGTCTACCACAACATCTGCATTTAGCATAGCTAATTACAAATTTCCAATGGTTTTGTCTTTTCTCTTTCCAGCAAGGCTTATTTTAAAAGGGTGTTATGAGGACATAAAATGTAACTAACTCTTACTATATGTACCATAAAACATGAAACTCTTTCAAATTCACAATTTATTTTTATTTTTTTAATTTTGAAGAGAATCAAACTAAGCAAAATAATACAGAATAAAGCCAATCAAAACAAAACAGTATAAATGATACAGGGTTTTAAAACAAGATAGTAGTAAATCAACAATGACTACCATAGTGCTTCTTGTCTTCAAAATAGCTGCCCATACCTTCAGACATAGAAAAGTCAAACAAAACAGAACAGAATAGAACCCACAAAAACAAAACAATGAATGCACTGCAGGACTTCAAAACAAGATAACAATAAATCCAAAATACTTACCATAATATCTCATATTATCTTTGAAATAGCCATTCATGCCATCAGATATAACAAAATCAAGCCAGACAAAACAGAATAAAAACCAACCCAACAAAACAATGCAAATGATACAGGACTTTAAAACAATATAATATACAGAATTAATAATAGCTACCACCTTCAGAAGGAGATCCCCCATAGATGCCATATTGCATATTGCCATCCTCCAAGTAGATGATCAGACTATCAGCTTTAGACCTATGAAGCCAAGGAAAACACCAAACACTACAAGCATTAAGTTGTATTTTACTTCAGTATCTATCATTTTAGACAGTGTTTCTCCAGATCAGCCATTCTCATGGGGGTAGTGGAGTGGGGAGACCTTGGCTCTTCTTGTCTCCTGGCCTGTCCACCAGGAAGGGCTGGTGTCTGGTTGTCCTCCCCATGGCCGTGCATGGTGCTGAGTCACAGGAAGTGGCTGGATTTTTGTTTTCCTCCCCATGGCCTAAGAATAGTGCTGACTCACAGGAAGTGGATGACTTCTCATTCTCCATGATGTAGGCAATGAATAGAATCAACTAACAGGATGAGGCTGATGTCTGGTTGTCCTCCCTGCAGCCCATCCATTGCACAGATTCAGAGGAAGTATGAAACTCACATTTTAAAGAGAGACATAAAACAATGGATATTTTGCAGTAGAATTTAATAGCATATAATAACAAAGTGAATTAAATAGTAAATAAAATCAGAAAATATTTTTATTTAGATCAAAAGCTCTTTTTGAGAATCTGAATTCTGATTTTGTTTATCCTCTCTGCAACTGCTTTCCTTATTCTCTCCTTTGAAAGTAACATTACTTATAAACATTCCTTTAACTGAATTCCTCCATTTCTCAGCCCTGAAACAGCTTAACAGTCAATAATTCTGACTTTTCTGTGGGTGTGGAAGCTTTCTACTTGAATGGAAAAAGAGTATATATGGGAATCAGGGAATTTAATTTATGGATCCTTAGTAAATGTTATTCCCTTCAGTCAAACATTATTTGAACTCAGAAGCAGTATTGATTTGACATCTGGTCAGAATATTTAATAATTTTTTTAAATTACAAAAGTTACATATGATGACTATAATAAATTAATCAAAAACATTTTGAATAGAAAATACATGATGTGAAAGTGATCCGTCTCTTTCTTCAGCTCCAATTTCATTCTGTAAAGGCCACTGCTGTAGGTTTGGGGTGTATCTTTTCACACATTTATCCAAGCTCAGCTAATTTTGGTTCTGCATAATCTTGACACTTAGCTTTTCTAGTGTTCTTGTGGGCTATCCTGCATGAAAAAATGTAGGTCAGATATACATCTGGGCTATGGCATATTTAATAAGAGAAAGTGTAAAAATGAAAGTTTCCTATAGTATTATTTTAAAAAGGACTTTAGCTATTGAACATTATTCATTTCAGTTCTTTGTGCTTATGTAATAGCTTGTAATATACAAATTTTTTTGCTTGCTAACACAATCCTGCTTAAATTAATAATTTACAACTTCCTTTTTTGTTCACATGCCTTTTCAAGCTTCAGGTCTCTCTTTTGTCCTTTTTCTTGTCTTCTGCTTGGAGTGCATTTGAAAAACGGAGACGTTGAATACTGACTAGAGCCAAGAATCAAACCAAACAATGAAGATTTCTATTCTATTTCTAAGTTTATCACTCATTAACTCTTTGTTTTCCTCATATATGTCCAGGGATAAATCTTTGGTTGAGTTTGCTGTTCATTTCAGAACAGTCCACTGTGTTTTAGAACTACTGCTTCTTCTTTCAGTTTTCTTATCTCCAGTTGTAATAGTTTAGGTAGTTTTCGTGCTAGTTTATTGTCATCTCCACTAATGGTTAATTTGCTTCAAACATATCCAGATAAGAGTATTCAAATATAGGATTTGTTTGAGGGCAGATGTCAGGTTTTGTTTTTCACTTATACCACACTTTATAGATGCTTTCTTTTTAAAAACAAGTTTACTTGAATTAGATTGATTATGCACCTGTTTATACTTCAGCTACTATTTCAAAAGTAGAGGACTGAAAGAAGCAAATGAAAATCATTAGCAGGAACAGAATATTCACCAGTAATATTGTTAAAATAACTCTGAAATCTCTGGAAGTGTACATATACTTTAAATTCAGTATCAGTCAGGCATGAAATGTTGTTATCTAAAAAAAAAGTATAAGTGAGGCAATTATCTCTACAAATTTGGCAATGGTACATTGAATTTATTATTTTATTTTAAAAGGTCAAATAAGCAGTGTAATGTTAAAATGTTAAAATGAAAGCCTGTTTAATTAGAGCCCTATATTTTAATCTCAGTGATTTGTGAGCTCTGAGGGAGCCTAAAGAACCAGCTGATGTCTAGACAAAGTAACACTGATTGGTTAAAAACGCTTTCTATCATGAATCGTGACTACTTGTGTAGAGTCTTTACTGTGCTCTAAACTCTGTCAACATAGTATTTCTTGCTTCTCTCCTCTTCCTTTTTTTCAAGACATCTTTATCTTTTTCATAGATTGAAGGTGGAAAATGCTGTGCTCCTATCTTTGAAAAGATGCCTCTTTCTTTACTTTAAAATAAGCATTAATATTTCCCTTGCTCTAGAGATATATTGGATATGATCTTGATTACTGGTGTGTCAGTTTATCACTTTCTTCTTTCTGTTTTTTAATGAGTATTTTTATGAAGATGCAGAAATGTTACTTGTATAACTGCTACAGAAATGATCAAAATTCCTGTATCAGCTCCCTGTATATGGCATGGCCTTAGCAAGTATTTATTGAATGAATAAAAAACTTCATGAGTTAAGTTTTAAGACCAAAGACATGTGTTAGTATTGAAGATCAAGCAGCAGGTTATTTGGCAAAATTTGAATAACAGTGAAAGATTTCCTGGTTCCTTAATATAATAAATAGAATAAGGTGCCTATGATTCTTGCCTCAGGTTTATGAATATTTTGTGTCTTGGCATTGAAGATTACTTTAAAATGGAAATTATTCTGGGAATAAACCATAAATAACCATCAAAGCCTGATGTAAACCAACATAACAATGATACCTCCCAAAATGTTCTTGTGTTAAAAGGTTGATTGCTGATGGGCATTTGAGAAGTGTCAGACAATGAAGCCTTTAAGTTTATCAGTAGAATAGTCCATTGACAAGATGGCAATTTAATGGCATAATTAGGAGGTGATGAAAAGTAGGAAATAGGACTTCTTATAGATAGAAGAGAATGAGGGAATGGCCTCAGGGGCTATTCTGGCCCTCAACCTCTTGTTGTCTGGCTCTTTCCTTTGCTGGCCTTGGCTGCCATGAGGTAAGCAGCTTTGCTTGGCCATGACTTTCTGCCATGACATTTCTCCTTAACCCCATACAAACAGTAATGGTATAAGCAGACCATGGACTAACCTCTCTGAAACTGTGAGCCAAGACAAGTCTTTCCTCCTTTTAAAGTTATTTTTCTCAGATACTTTTATCCCATAGATACAAGGCTATATACATACTTACCAGTCTGAGAGGTTTAATACAGAAAAACCTTTGATTCCTAGAGAATAGGGTTGGAAGGTGGAGGTGGCAAAGTTCAGAACCTGGAGTATTTGTGTTCAGAATGAGGGAATATAAGGAAAGGGCCAGGCTAAGACTTTCCTCTCTAAAAGTGGGAACCTCCAGAGCGATAGTGGCATAGGTGTTATAGCTTGTGTCTAGATGTCCCACCACAGCCTCATGCCATCACAGATGGAGCTTTTTCAGAGGTGAATGAATGATTCATGGTGCAATGCTAGGATTAAGGGTGGGTGACTAAACCAGTCCACTGATTGGTTTGGTACTGCCCTAGTCCCATTAGCCTGTATACAATATAAGGGACAGAATGACTTGTTTTTTCTCTTACTTGTTTTACTACCTTCTGCCTGTCATGAACTGTTTCTCCTCTGTAGTGCCTGTCTGCCATGTCACCCTGCCTTGGAGTCAGCTGATTATTAACTAAAACCTCTACAAAATGTGAACTAAATAAACCTTTCCTCCCTTAACTTTGGATGTTGGGTATTTAGTTTCAGCAATAAAAGTAACTAAGACAATAGGAGTCTAAGGAGAAGTTTGACCTTTAAAATTTAGCCAACCTGTGAAGGAAAGGGAAATAGCTGGACTTACTACCTTTCTTTTCTTTTCTTTCTTAATTTTTGGCAGCATTTAAGATTGAATCCAGGCTCTTCATACTGAGCCATATCTTCATCCATTTTTAAACTGCTTATTTTGAGACAAGTTCACACTAAGTCACTAAATTGCCCAGGCTGGACTCAAACTTGTTATTCTCTGACTCATTGTGTTTGAGTGTGGGGATTCCTTACCTATGCTACCACATCTGGCCAGGATACCTTTATATTTTTCTTATAGTCCAAAGGGTAAAAATAACCAACAAACAAAACCTAATGCTTTCAACTGACTTTCTCATAGATTGGCCAGAAAATGGCTAAACTGTAGTGGTTGCTTTAGGGGCCTTGTTAAAGAAGTCACTTCCTTGCCCTCTCGCCCCCAATACTGAGAATGAAATAAAATAAGGCTGGAAATATAACACACTGGTAGAAGAACACCTGAATCTAATCTCCATTTTTGGAGGAGAAAAAGAAGATGAAGCAGCACAGGAAAAAGGAGAACTCAATCATGCTCTAAATTATGCTTTTTTAAAAAAATTACCTTTCTTTTCATTTGTACATGTTTGCAGTACATACTGATTACATTCATTGTAGGGAGTTGGTACATGTATATAATACATCTTGTGTTTCCTTCCCTTTTCCTCCCCTATATTCCTCTTTCTACTTCTAGATTCTCTTCCCTTTTGCCAAACGTATCTCCCTGTTTTCCATTATCTGCTTTTTTATTTTGTTCTTTAAATTATTTATACTTTCAAATTGCCACCTTGTCTTCTCAGTAATCCCCATAACTGGTGTGTACTCTTGCACACTGGAGGGATAATGACCAGTTCACTGAGTAGAGAGAGTTCCATCTTATGGAAATACTTTCTTCATAGTACTACTCTAGACACTTATGTGTTGACAATGATATCTGGGATTAATTTAAGTAGAAGCATATTTGTAGCATTTCTAACACTACAGTGTTCTTATATAACAATTACAGGCAGATACATCCTATAACTCTGTACTTTTATTTTGCTTCTAAAAATGATACACTTTGGGGGGGATAGTGTGGTAGGACCCTTCCCAAAGGAATATGGCGTGGGCCTTCTCAGAACAAAAGAAGACAGCATGGCATAATTAGTTCCATAATTATACCTGTGCAATTCTCATACAGCTTTGTAACATAGATTGTAACCAGTCAAACTATAGATTTTTAGTGTGTTAACATATAAGGGAAACAAAGACACAAGAATTGCATAAAAGGTAAAACTCTGCCATACTCAGGGTTGGTGGCTTGGGCTCATCCTTTGGATGTGAATCTACTTGCCTGTCTCTCTAAGCAAGAATCATGCTATAATAGTAATATGATAAATAACAAACTGATACACAATATATTCTTTCAAGCAATTAAATTTTGTATAGCAACTGATCTTATTTTCTTTTTAATTATGATAAAATGCATGTGACATAAAATTTACT
This sequence comes from Dolichotis patagonum, assembly GCA_004027295.1. NCBI lineage: Eukaryota > Metazoa > Chordata > Mammalia > Rodentia > Caviidae > Dolichotis > Dolichotis patagonum. Next base: position 10,353 of record PVJX010039191.1, read on the forward strand.
GTGATAACTACTTTTAAATCTACAGCTCAAGAACTATTAACAGTCTCATTGTTTGAATGTGTACTTTGTATGTTCTAACTTTGTAACTTGAACAACCATTTCCAAGATGACAGCATGTAAGTTATCAAGTAATGATTTCTTAGTATTTTTTGTGCTTTTCTTTTTTTTCCTTGGAATTTTGTATTGTTGCTGCCCTTTTTTCTATTTTTTTGTTTTTAAATAAAATTTTAAGAAAATCTACAGCCCAGTGGTATTAAGTATTGTACATTCACATTGCTATGAAACCCATCTCCAGAACTTTTCTGTCTGGCAAGTCTGAAATTATTTTCCCTTTTAAAAAATGAGTCCCATTTCCCCTTCCCACCACCTGCTAACAATCAGTGTTCTACTTTGCATTTCTCTAGGTCTGATTACTTTTCATGCCTCAGATTACTGAAATCATAGAGAATTTGTATTATTTGTTGCTGGTTTATTAGTGGTTGTGGGTTTAAACTAGATGTCCCCCAAAGGCCTCTTGTACTCACGGTGGGGCTTTTGGGAGGTGACTGGTTCATGGGCTGGTGATAGATTAGTCCATTACTGGTTTATAGCTGGGTGTGATGTTTGGAGGTGAAGCCTGTGGGAAGAGGCGCAGCACAGAGTGTGTGGTCTGGGAGCAGCTATCCTTCCTGCTCCCTTGGAGCCTCCCTGGTTCCTGCCTGCCCGCCTTCCCGTGGACATTCTCCTCTGCCAGGCACCCTGCCTTAGAACCAGCTGGTTATGGCCTGAAACCCCTACAAATTGTGAATCAAAATAAATCTTTCCTCCTTTAACTTGTGGATTCCCACACGCTTTGTTCCAACAGTGAGAAAGTAACTAGACAGTTACCATAATGTTCTCCAGGTCACCCATACTACTTTATATGGCAAGGTTTTGAGACTAAATAATATTCCATTGTATGTATACTACATATTTTCTTTAACTATTCATCTATCCATAGACAGTTGTATTGCTTCTACCTTTTGGCTATGGTAAATGTGTTCACATCTCTCTTTTCAAGTCACTGTTTTCAGTTCTTTTGGATATACATGGAAATAGAATTGCTGGATAACATAGTAGCCCTAATTTTAATTTTTTGAGGAACTGCCATGATGTTTTCCACAGTGGCTGCTCCATTTACATTCCTACTAACAGAATACAAGGGTTACAAATTCTCTGTGTTCTAAAACTGATTCTCTTGTCTGTCTTATCTTTTTTCTTAATTCTTTCCTTTGCGTTTCTTTTTTTCTTCTTTGACAGCAATCATGGTGCCCCCCCCCAGTAACTGACTTCTAAATGCCTCTTTGACCAAGCTATCATATTTTCTTTAATATGTGGAAATTGCAGTTCAAAGGAAAAGTAATTCCCTTTAATGGTAGCTAAAAGATTGAAATCCAGGTTTTCTAAATCCAAGAACAAAGTTCTTTCTACTATAACAGATGTTATAAAAAACTGTTTTGTACTATAACAGTTCTTTCTACTATAACACATCAGATGAATTTATTGTAAACAGCAATCAAGAGGATCTTAAAATAAAAGAGAGATGAGGCATTAGAAAGTTTGGCAGGAAGGTGTCTATTCTTTAGTGTTATTTGACTGCAAAGATAAGAATTCATTGGCAATAATATCAAAAAGAGGAAATTTTTAAAATTAGCTAGAAACAGTAAAGCTTAACCTTCATTAATATGCACACATTAATATTACCTGATTTGCATAGGTGTTAGCCCAGGTGTTTGAAAGAGCAACCAGGAGAATAATTTAGATCATTACAAAGCTGGAGATGTAGCTTCTGTTTCTCTCTCAGGATTTTCAAATAAACATTAATTATAACAGCGCCAATTCAGAAATGTCTGATTACATAATTTTGGAAAACCTGTCATTATCCATAAATATCTCATGAACTATCAGAATGCATACAGCATATTCATATCTTCATAAAGATTTTTTCCTTTGAAGGGGGAAAAACAACATCCCTTATTCTCAGGTCAGACAAATACGATTTCTAGAACATAAAATTATACCTCTAGTTTCAGATACTATGATTCATCTTCCTGGCTTTATATGTTGGTCACAAAGTGAAGATACTGTGTTTAAACTAACTGCTTATCTGAGGGTAGTTTTCCTTTCTTGCATTAAAGGGGGAATAGAGGGGAAAAGATGATGTGATGATATAAACCTAATGCAGCTCTCTGCAGAGTTCAATATCCTGTAGTTTATTTGTACCCTTCCTGCTTAATATGCAAATTACTCTTACACATTCTGAAAAATGTTTTATCATAGAGACTTTAAAAGTAGAACTGAGCACCATGAGAGTATTGTACTGAAAAAACAGTAACAGAGCCCAATGTGAGTCATGTTTATTCATACTTAATGCCTCTTCTCAGCATCATCTCAATTTTGAAGATGACAAATATGAAGAAGACAGAAGTCAGGAGAAAACAATGGTAAATCAGTCCTAGAAGTGATTCACTCTTCAATGGAATCATTCATAGCAAAACTATTTAATAAACATCTATTATGCTCCAGTCACAGTATTGGCCACTCATGGGAGTGATACAAAGATGAAAAGACATCATTCATGCTCTAATGGATGTTACATTTTATCTTTATGAAGAGGAAGGGGATGAGAGAATGGGGAGAAAATGGGAAGGAGGATAAGGAGGGAAAATTATTAAAATATGTTATATGCATGGACAAACATGCTAAAATGAAACCCGCTATTCTGTATGACTAATATACAATAAAAAGATTCTTTCATGATAAAAATATCTCCATGATGTAGTGATTTTCAATCTTTGGTGTGCATCAAAACAATGAGAGGCCTGTTGAAGCTCAGTTTGTTGGGCCCCAGTCCTGCACTTTCTATCTTACTATGTAAAGGGCAGGAGAGCAGAAATGTGCATTTCTAAAACATTCCCAGAGTACGTTGATGCTACTCCTTTTGCAAGTACATTTTGAGAACTGGTACTATAATTGTGCTTTTATGACAGGAAAAGGAGAACATAAATCTTAGACATCTTAACATGTAAAAGCTGTATTTACTTAAACATAATAAACAGTTAATTAATGTTGTCTAATTATCTAATTAACATGGCCCCTACAAAGGAACTTCACAGGAATAGACTGTATTACACACACACACACACACACACACACACACACACACACACACATGCACACACAGAGAGAGAAATGAAAAAGTAGGACTTGATTAAACCACTTTGAAAATTATGAGTGATGTTTATTTATAACAGGTAAGGAAAATAAAACATAACTATAAAGATTAAGTAAAAAACTTCAATTACATACAAAAGAAAAAACATCTATAAGTTGTTTCTAAAACACATACAAATACATACGTGTACCATTACTTTGTAAATTAAAAATGATATAGCAGAGGAAAATAATTGATGTGTCTTTTATATAATACAATGGTATTTGTATTTGACCTAAAATGATTAAAGTTTTTATGGGTTGACTTCCAAATGGATCTTTTTAGTGTTTGACTATAAAATCCATTTAATGTTGTGAGAAATGAGAGGTACACAACTTTATGTAGCTGTGTATTCATATAGTGCAAAGCAGAAACAAAATTTAGTGTGACAAAAGAGGAGAAATTACTGAAGTGACTAAAAGTAAACAAAAGATAGTTTGGGTTCATGTGATACCATTTTTTGATGGTCTCAAATAACACTAATCATTAAAAGCTATTGATTTGCACTAACAAAGTCACTAAGAACAGCCAGACTATCTCGCGTGTATTGCTGTGTGCTTATAACGGACACATAGGGACATTCAGTGGCTCCATCAAGGCAATACTTAGTATAAGAGTTAGGATCAGAACAGTACAGCACAGCAAGTTTTGTTGGTTTGTTTTAAGTTTGGGTCTAGTTTTAAACACTGAACAACTATATATATATATATATATATATATATATATATATATGCATGATTCTTTCCAGTGATGTAGATTTGTTAATTTCTATGTATGTAGGTATCTCCATCTTTGAGTATGGAGGCAGTTGTTCTGCTGTGATCTGAGTTTCAGCACAGGATTGTCATCCTTATTCAATCTGTCTCTCAGTCGTGTAGTACTATAGTGTTAGACTTCTTTCCTGTGTTTTCCTGATTCTCTTTTACAGAAAGGTGACAAGGGTAGGCTCTGGAATTAAGCTGCAATTATTCAAGTTGGGACCCTGGGATAAAACCCTTTTATAGCCAGGCTAATATACTAAGCTTTGAAGAGGAAGAACCTCTTCTAGAAAAAGGCAGGAGCTTTGTTCCATGTGAAAGTGATAGGAGCACTGTACAGTTATAGGTCAAGTTAAAAATCATCTGAAACTTGGACATATTTAGTTGAAAAGTTTAGCCTCCAGCTGTTCTGCCATTTGGAACATTTCTCTGGACTTTATAGGGGACTATCCAGTTATGTAGGTAGCAAATATCTCAAACAGGCTTTGATCCTCAGCTAAACTATCTGGATATATCATGAGTGATGGAACTTGTTGAGGTATATGCTCAAATTGGATTGGATGTTCCCTTATTCACTGCAGTTAAGTGAATAATCTAGCCACTGTTTAACGGCCAAGTACAAAATGAGGTTGTCCTAGTTTGGGGAGGAGATGATATGTCAGACCCTCAGAACAGTTTGTCACTTTGTAAAAAGACTGAGTTCATGATGTGAATGGTGGGAATGATAGCAAGTTTAGGAAATATGGAGAAAATCTTAGTTTTATTTGGAAGAAAAAAACCTAAAATGTTAGTTTACAGACTTTTAGAGGAAGGTTATTTTATTTTCTAATTTAAAACATCTAGAATAAAAGGTTGGCATATGATTGTGCTAATTCTTGAGTACATAAAAAATAAACTGAAGCTTATCAAGGGGCTATTTTTTCTAACAAAATTGTGAAAGAATACAATTGAGCATCCTTCAGTTTTCTTTTGACTTTTGTTGCATGCTCAAAAAAAAGGGTAACTGCAAAATATTTAAGGGCAAGATTTGCTTTTGAAGGATTTACTTTGTCATCAGATTGCTATTTCTCAAAGGCTAGGGTTGTTTTCCAATTTCACTTCTGTGGACATCATGAGAACTTCTATTTTTACAAGATTTTCAACTTCACTGATAAGTATAACATGCCACAATTTTTGTGAGAAAATGGAAAACACATGATGATGCATAAGATAAAAGGTAATGTAAAATAGAAAGGGATTTTTGAGGGTGAATTAATTTTTATGCATGATAATTTCCTTAGTAAGTATTGCTATGCTATATTTGCTTGTTTGTGGGACTTTGTAAGTTTGAAGATTCGATTGTTTCCTCACAATTCTCCTCTTCGTCTTTTGACTTCCTCTTTCTTTTTTATTTTCTTTTTCCTTTCTTTTCTATTTACTTGAGCTGTATCCTAAGCCCTTTTTATTTTATTTGTTTAAATTTTGCAATAGGTTCTTTCTAAATTGCCCAAATTGTGCTTGAATTTGCAACCCTCAACCCTCAGCCTTGAGTCTCTTGGACTGTATGTGTGTGCAACCAAGATCTCATTGTATCTTCAAATTATGTTTGGAATTCAGTCACCTCTCAGAACTTCTCTTTCTATCTTTGTCAGCAACCAATATTACCTGCCTGGATTACTACGACAGCTTCCTAAGTAGCTCCTGGTGCCTACCTATCTTCTACTCTTATCTTTTCAGTATTTTCTCAATGTAGCATCCAAAATGATCTTTCAAAACATGACATTTTATTGTCTTTCATCTGTTTGAAAACCTCAAAAAAACTCTCCATTCCCCAA
>PVJX010039192.1:0-15906 GCA_004027295.1 Dolichotis patagonum
TGACCCAAGCAAAAAATGTGCCAATCATCTGAGAAAAGCAATTTTCAAAATTTACAAATGTTAGAAAGTTTACCAAAAATTATCATTTTAGTACATATGGAAATTAAAAATAAAACATCTCAGATTACATTTCAACTGAGTCACAACGACTATGAAGAAAACCAAAACAGTGAATGCTTATGGGTGTGTAGGTAAAGCACAACCCTTCTGCATTTTTGGTGGAAACGTAAACCAGTGCATCCACTGTGGAGACCGCTGTAGAGATTCTGGAATAAACAAAAAGAAACAGTTACAATTTACTAAGATATTCTTATCTTGAGTATATTCTCAAAAAAATTAAAGACATAGTCCTACACTGATACATTAATGATTGTGTTTCTACCAGCTCAATTTAAAAGTCTAAAATCTGGGAATGTTTAGATGTCCAACAATAGAGGTGTCTACAAAGAAAATATGATATATACACAGAATCTAATATTAGTCAATCATAAAGAAGTATTAAATTGCATTACTTGCAGAAAAAAAATGGATGAGATATGATAAAGTTAAGTGAAATAAGTCAGACACAGAAAGTTTTGTATTGAATAGTTTGTCTTACAAGAGAAATATAATATAGATAAAATATAAGAAAGAGAGTAGAAAATACAAACATAAAATTTTTCATTAGTAAAAGAGGATCAGAGGCAGGAGACACAGTAATGAGAGTGGAGAAAAGTATGAAAAAAATAAAGAAATGTTACATGTACATGTGCCATTTTCTAAAATGAATATAACTGTTATACATTATAAAAAAAGAAAGAATCCAAGTACTTTGTACTGCTATAGGAAAATGATGACTCAAATTATCTCAGGATTCAGCAAAACTTGATCCCACAGCAGACTAAACAGTCCAAAAGTGTGAAATCATCGTCTGTGAAGAGAACCACTGGGCCTCCAGTTCAAGAAAGGAAACATAAAATTGGTCTGTTAACATCCATTCACTTTGCTCTTTCAACTTTGCTCATGGGTTCAGAGGCCACAGCAGCCACAGTTCAAGGGGGTCTACCCACTCCCCCTTCTGCCATACATGTGATACAGGGTTTATAGGAAGGATGAATGCAAGAGTTGCAGGGAACCTACTCTTCAAAGGACAGCCTGTGGGGTCAGGTATTGTATCCCTGACAAGTTGTAGCATGAAGCTGTGAGAATGAATTTACAATAGTAGTGGAGGTCATAACAAGTTGAAGAGGGCAAGAACATAGATCACCTGATGAGGGAAGATGTTGGGAATGAGCGGTGGCAGTTCAAAAGACCATAAGAGGTACACTAGGAGAAGTGAACATTTTAAAATTTTCGGTGATAACAAAAAGCCTGCTGCAGCACTCCTGCTACAGGTTTGTACCCCTGGGCTGGGTCATCAAGGAAGAGCTTCTCCCCAAGTCAATCACTCTGAAAGTAATACCTTGTCACCATGTTACTTGGATAATAGACGTGAGTCAGAGTGCATACAGTTTGCTCTGATGGCTTTCATGTTTTTTGTGGTCTCATCGTTTTCTAGTTTCTTATTTTTTCCCTTGAAAAATTGGAAAGTTTAACCTGTATGATTGTATATGGGGAATACTTAACTGTTCAAAAAAGTTTTCTATGCTTTACAGTAGAGTTTACCTTGATTCTAGGGGAAGAATTAGAAAACATAAGCATTGCTGAAATTTTGGAGAACAAGATTAGCACATTAGTTGTATCCAGGATAGTTGTACCATGGTAGGTAGAGCTATGTTCTTGTTTTTACTTGACCATTAATGTTTGTTAACAGAGATGTGTTTGAGTGTAAAGTTGACAAGAATTGGAGAGAACCAGTTAATGTACATTGTCAACCTGCTCAGGATAACAGGCACCTAGATTAGTAAATTACACTTCTGAGTGTCTCTGTGTGAGTTGTAGAGGTGTGTGCTTGAGCATTAAATCTTGTCCCTTGGTACCTTCCACTTTACTATGGTTTCTCTTCTTGGCTTAACTGCAACTATGAAGTGAAAAAGTCTGCTTTGTGCTGCCCTTCTCCCATAATATTTTGTCATGGAGTTAGTCAATCATATACTGAAACCTCTGAAAATATGGAGCAAAATAAGCTGTTCTTCTTTTAACTCACATATGTCATCCATTTGGCCCTAATGATGGAAAACTTTAACAATACACACGTGTTAAAATAGATGTATAAGAAATCAAATAATAATAATAAATTATAATGTGGGTAATGGCCAATCTTAGATATGTTTGATGAGGACCAAAATGAAGTCATTTTTCCAAATTATCAACTGATGCATGTCACTCGATTGCAAGGTTTATAAATAATATGTAAATAAAGATAAAAACATTTACAATTAGGAAAATTTGGTGGAATACAGACATAGTGAAATATGTTACTCTGATTCTAATTAATAACATCTCCTAAACCAGGCATGTTGGGGCACACCTTTAATCCCAGCACTCAGGAGGCTGAGGCACAAGGGTTACTCTGAGTTCAAGCACAGCCTGGACTACAAAGTGAATTCAATACCAATGTGAACTGAATAGTGAAGCCCTGTCTCAAAAAGACAAAACAACAACAAGAGCAAAATCTCCTGTCCATTTCAACACAGTAAATGATGTCAAAGTTCAAAAGATACAATTTAACTTGTACCGTGCTTATTTTGAAATATATTCAAAATATTAACTATTTGTTTCATGATATTATATGAAAAACTATGAATCTTTGAACAAAGAAAATTGCAACAAGCACGTGAAAAGATAAGTCCCAATTATTTTACATTTGAACAGGTTTCTAACTGACATGTAAGTGAAGATTAAAACAATGACAAATTAGTACATTTTCTCTAAAGGAAATAAATTGCCCAAGAAAATTTATTTCTTTCATTGTTATATGTTAATAGACAAATAATGATGCACTATTAACAGATACTTTTTAAACATCAGAAATATTCATCTTCATGGACTCCCACACTTAAAATTTTGACTATCAGAATATTTCCTGTCTCAATTTGTAAACAAATATTTTTTACTGAAGTCTATTCTTTTTACTCTACATCAGTTGCCAAATTCTTGATTCTTGACTTCTTTAATTGTCCAATTAAAGTTACTTTATGTAATTCATATGGATTGAACTATATATTGTTACTTCCTCTAATCAAGAAATTCATTTCTTTAATCATCCTCTTCCAAGGTAATAATTCTGTTTCTATAACTTGGTTTGTTTTCTTCAAAATTGAAACACAGTTCAAGATACAGTGTTTTTACAGGTACACTCAGAAATGTCCTGATGTAACACAGTAAGTCCTTTCCTTTTCAGATATGGATTGATGTGTCAAGTGTCCAGAAGACCAGTATTCAAATATGGAGAGAAGTCAGTGTCTCCCCAAACTTACAACATTTTTGTCCTATGAAGATGCTCTGGGAACTGCTTTGGCCTATATAGCCATTAGTTTATCTGTCCTCATGGCTCTGATTTTAGGACTTTTTATCCAAAACTGAGAGACACCCATTGTTAGAGCAAACAACAGGAACCTCAGTTATATTCTCCTCATTTCCTTAATCCTCTGCCTATTCTGCTCCCTGATGTTTCTTGGTCTGCCCACTCCAGTTACTTGCATTCTGAGACAAACATTCTTTGGAGTTGTATTTTCTGTAGCTGTTTCTGCCATTTTAGCAAAGACTTTGATTGTGGTTGTGGCCTTCAAATCTATCAAACCAGGAAACTCAGTACAAATGTGGATGGTGACCCGAGTTTCAAATGCTATAGTCTGCAGTGGCTCCCTCATTCAAGTGTGCATCTGCACAGTCTGGCTGATAACCTCTCCTCCCTTTCCAGACACTGACACACAATCAGAGTTTGGCCAAATCATACTTCAGTGTAATGAGGGGTCTACTGTTGCCTTCTACTGTGTCCTGGGCTATTTAGGATTTCTGGCATTTCTGAGCTTGGTTCTTGCTTTTCTGGCCAGGAGACTACCAGACACATTCAATGAGGCCAAAATGATCACATTTAGCATGCTGATCTTCTGTAGTGTGTGGGTTTCATTTATACCTTCCTACCTGAGCACTAAAGGGAAAACCATGGTGGCTTTGGAAAGTTTTGCAATCCTGTCTTCCAGTGCTGGATTACTGGGTTGTATATTTCTTCCCAAGTGTTATGTGATTATTCTGAAATCAGGTAACAATTCAAAGAAAAACTTACATGAATCAGTTTCTTCCATTAGAAAAAGTATTAAAGTTCAAAAAACATAGAGATAAAGATCGTAATGTGTGGCACTTCAGAAATTTTTCTTCAATTGATGTCCCTGTCATGGTGAGTAGATGCTGAAAGAGTTTTCATATATAGCATCCTGTTTTACACCTTGCTGCAGAAATATCAGTGCATGTGAATTCCTCTGTGTATATTTTCCTAAGGATTCCCTGAAATTCTCTAAAAAGATACATTAGCTTAAACTTGGAATGAATATTTTCCTTCATGTATTTTTAAAATTGTTTTCCTTCTTCAAATAATTAGAATATCATTGATCTATGTCTTGTTTCAATTTTATATATTCTGTATTGAAAGGAATCTTCTGAGATTTTTTTTAATTTCCTAAGAAAAAGAAAACTACCATATATGTCACTTTGCCTGTGTAATGGGTACCCAGCTATCTGGATGTGTGTTTGTGGCCATTCCAGTAAGAGATTTCCACTTGAATTAATAGACTCAGAAAATCAGAATTGTTTTCCCAGTGTGACTTGACCTAATTGAATTTGAGGAGGGAAATGATAAAAAGGAAAGTAAAGGAAACCTGAGGGTTTTTTTCTGTCTTACTGATATCATTATTTATGGGACACCATATTTCTCCTTCCCTTATTGTCCCATACACCAAGAGATACCCCAATTCTCAGGCCTTTACACTCTGACTGAATCCTACCCACAACTTTACAGGGTGTCTGCTCTGCAGATGATAGATTATGACTCCAATCCACTGCTGCTCACTGTGTGATCCAATTCCTTAAAAGGAATCTGCTTTATAGATTGAATTTTCTCTTCTTTCTCTTTCTCTTTTTCTTTCTCTTTCACTTTCTTTCACTTTTCACTTTCTCTTTCTCTTTCTGTCTTTCTGTTCTCTCTCAGTCTCTCTCTAGCTCTTTCTCTCCCACTCTTTCTCATTCTCTATTCCTTTTTTCTGTCTCCATCCTTGTCTGTCTTCCTCTCTTCTTCCTCCCTTCCCTCTCCCTCACCTTTCTTCCTTCTCCCTCCCCTTGTCCTCTCTCCTAGCCTTGCCTCTCCTCTCCTCTCCTTTCTAGTCCTCTCTTATCTTCTCCTTGCCTCTCCTCTTTAGTCCTCTTCATTCCTGTCCTAGCCTCTCCTCTCCTCTTCTCTCCTCTCCTATTCTCTCCTCTCCTCTCTTTTGATTTTAGACAGGGTCTTCTTTGTTACACAATCTCATCTTGAACTTTTGGAATCAAATAATACTCCTATCTAAATCTCATCCCAATTCCAGGACTACAGGGCATGGCCACTCAGCTTTAGATTAGCCACATGCTTTACCATTTTAAAAAAAGATTTTTGAAGTGCTGCTAAGAAGGTAAATTACTGATAAGAAGATAAATATAACAGAGAGAGAGAGAGAGAGTGAGAGAGAGAGAGAGAGAGAGAGAGAAATGGGAAGTGTGTGAGAGAGGGAGCATGACAGAAAAACCTGCTGGGCTACTTGAGATATGGGAAAGAATAATGAAATTTGTTTTGATCAACTTCAGTAGAAACATGATGGTGAGAATTACCATCATATAATAACTATCGTTGGTCCTGTTATGAGTCTGCATTCTGGATACACAGAAATGATGGAGGAGACAACATTCTTTTCTTCAGGTTAGATATTTGCTCATGGGTTAAAAAATAATAAATCAAATAATTATACAAACTAGGTTATGTATCAGAAGATAATAAATGATATGGAGAGAAAAAAGAGAATAGCATATTAGTATAACAAATTCTTAGAAGCAGGGAAATGAAACTTTGAATATCAAAGGCAGGCCTCAGTGAGGAGTGAACTATCACAGACTGCAGAGCCCAGCAGTGGACAGAGAGGTCTCCTTTCCCACAAGGTCACCAGAGCCTCAATGTGAGATGGGTCCACTGTCCTCCCCACTGTTTAGTTGTGCTTCAGTGCAGATCAGTGTGAAGGGACAAGAAAGTGACAATCTAAACTTCACAGACCCAAGCATCTTACCTGATCTAATATTATTGATTCCACATAATTTTGAATCTAATGACTTGTTAACTGACTTACTAAATATTTATTACTTATTATTAGGCCCAGTGAGTATTTTAAGAACTAGGTATCTCACCAAACCAGAACTAATGAGAAGAGGCTAAATAGCTATCTGTGTCCTGTAATTAGTAAGTATGTTACGTTTTGTTTCCGGAGTCATATTTCTTTCTTTTGTCTCTAGCATGTAGTCGCAATATTTATTTTTAAATTATGAAATTCAATGTATGTATACTGAAATGATTTGAACTACTCTAGCTGACACTGAAAAACAATATGGACATTCAAATAAGTTTTCATTGTACTCTATCTTTTAGGTCAGAGATTCCAGAAAGAATTAACTGTATATTATTTTTCTGTGGGATAATAAAGTTAATGTGGTAGAAGTACACTTTTGTGTATGATAGGAGAACAACTGTGTTAATGTCAGGATTTTTCTATGAACATCAATTAATGCCACTGTGCTCATGTTTTCCCAGTTGAGTTCTTTATAAGTGATATGTGTAACAATTTCTGATTAATTCAAATAATAATGTCTTGTTAATTAGTATACTTTATATAGAAAGGAAAAGTAGTATTTTCAATATGTGTTTCTTGGAGTTAAAGTCAACACTACTTCTCATTAACTGACCATTGTGAATGGCTATACTTGTTTCCAGTGATATTCTACCTTCAAAATAGTAAGGATGCATTCTTTTCACAGCATCTCCCAGCACAAACTCCCTGGGTAACAAAACTTTAACATACCAAATTTTGGAGGACACTCACACAAATCATAGAAACTTACTTAGATAGTTCTAAAACATTCTAATATGTGCATAATAAAATGATATGAAGAATGTACAAGAAATTTTTTGGTCTATGTGAATAATGAAAAAACTCCCTTTAGGATCACAAATAGTTTCTAACACATGAAGTCACAGAGTCATCAAAAGTGAGAATGACATAGTCAAATGGATTATAATTCTACCTTTCTATATTTGTGAATTTAGCACAACTGAAGTCAGAATAATCTTAATCTAGATTACCTTGATGAAGAGAGATTCTGTATATTTATATTCTAGTGAAGCATTACTCTCTAATGGCTTCTTTTGACATTTTATTCCACTTCTCCTAAATTAGATAACCACACAGAACTGAAATTTCAGAGTAGAATTAAAGGTGCTGAAGTGTCTCTGAATCTTTAGAAGCTTTGTGAGGTTGTGTGGCACTGAGCCTGAAGAGATCAATATGTGACACACATTTATAATTATAATTTTGAGACAACAATCCCAAATACAAATCATGCAAATGTCCAGGAGAAGACAAAAAAACAAAACATGAAATACTCATTCTTGAGTCATAAACACAAACTGTGTACTGTTCTGCATGAAATGTAATGAGGATTTGGAGTCTGAGGCTCCTTTAGAGGAACAGATGTGTGAGTAGCATAGAAAAAAGCAGAATCAGAAAAGCACAGAAGAATCTATGTCATCAAGGAAAAAGTGGAGCTTGGTTGGACTTTGAAATGTGAGACATTTTATCAAGCAAAACAAAACAGTTTTTGCCCTCTAGGACTTCCTGATGGCTAACCTGTTTTGTTGATGCTTATCATTTCATCATTTCCTCATTTTGTTGTTTTATGGAGTGAAGAGAATTGACAGGTTTCATACACTCTACAGGTTAATCAACAATGGAAATCCTGTGTTCAGTGCACAGCCAAAGAACAAGTTCATATTCTAGATCTATCACAGTTTGACTTTATAAAGTATAGCATTATCTTGATCCTAAAGCCAGATAAATATAAATAAGAATGACAGAAAACAAGTTGCAGCGGAACATCCTCGAAGATTTCATTATGAAGACTGATGAAAATTTTAATCATATGACAACATATCATTAAGTCACTGTGGAAATGTAATATAGCCTTGTCTTCCAGAGGCAAATTTTCCATGGGCAAGAACAGAATCTTTGTGTTCTACTCTTACAGTTTCTTTTGTAAATGAACAGCTTGCAAGAAACATACATTTTTTCCAAGAGGTCTGCTTCAGTTAAAGCAGTTGTGCACTTCTAGTGTTTATGATGAATCCATATGACTAGTATTGAATAGGAATAGTACTAAATGGGAAAAAGGCTAAGAATTTTTAGGCACCTGTTTCTACCATATCCTCATTTGAGTATGACCAGGCTTTAGATATAGAAGAGACATAAGATGTAAAAATCACTTATTTATGAAACAAAGTAATGAATAAAGTTTTCCACCAATCATGCTCACCTGCTTCAAGTTTATGTGAAACAGAAATGACTTCTTGATTGCAAGTAATGAAATTTGTGTTCATATAATATAGCCAATATTTGGCTAATGCAATCTGCTAGAATATAAAATAACTATAGTCATTTACATGGTAGGGCAAGGTAAAAGGCTCTAAAAATGGAATTACAGAGTATCACAACAGAGATTGAGACAGATGCAGAAATGAAATGCCCAAGAATGACCTTGCTGGTATTATGTGCCTCAGGGATAAGTGCTTGTACAAGATGCCAATATAGCAAAAAGAGAAGACAACACTTGGCCAGGAGCTATGAGAATACTTCTAATATTGCCCTGGTGTATTTTTAAAACTAGCCAAAATTCTCAGAACAAAACAAAAGATTTGAGAATGAGGTTAACTAGAAATCCAAATTCAAAGCACAGTGATGAATGTGTTTTATTTTCATTAGCTAAAAATATGAGTTTTGCATTTTGTATTAATATTCAACATTTTTACAGTTTTCACAAGTGTGCTGAAAATGAAATGTATAGCAAAGAAAGCAGGCTTAATTAAAGAATCTAATGCCTGACAAAGACAGAGTCTAGATATTAGTGATAAAAGCTAACTTTCCATATTTGCCATAACATATCTTTGTAGCAAAATGTGTAACTGACCCACAGGTTATTAGCCATTAAGCAAAAGACAAGCTGTTTGATATCTCTGAATACCTTCTTCTACAATAATTTCCAATGAAATTTGCAATATTAAAAGTAAGAATTTAATGTTGATATGCATTTGTAGAATTCCTGTGACAGTGAAAAGAATATACTCAATATTATGAAGGTGAAATATCTCTATTCATCAGTTTTGCAAGGGCATGATGTTTAATTTCCATATATTTATACAATTTTTGATATTACTGATTTCTTAATTCTTTATATTATATGCACATAAAAAGATATGAGAAGAATTCTATGTTTTGTAGTTGGGGAGAATTGTTTTTTCCTAATGTTTGAACTACTCTAGAAAATATTGCATATAATTTTGAGAAAAATAGGTATTCTGCAGTTGTTGAATGAAAAATTTTCTGAGTGTATCTTAGGTTAACTTGTTCTACAGAAAAGCTTAAATAAAAATTTTATTTGCACACTGTTTGTATAATAATGTGCCCAATAATGAAAGGAAATTGTTCAAATCTCTTATTGCAATTAATCTCTCCCATTAGATCTTCAAACTTTTGCACTATGTTTAGGGTTTCCAAAATTAAGTGAGTATAAATTGATTATTTTAACATTTTGATTTATTTAATCTTTAATATTTGATACACACTTTATGATCTGAAATTAAACAATGACATCAAATTTCCTAAATTAAATTTAAAATTGTATGGAAATTCTAATGAGAACATTTAAGGGATACAAAGAAATAAAAGGTATCCAAAATGAAAATCAAGAAGTGAAAGTATGTTTGTGTGCAGAAGAAATGACCTCATATGCAAAAACCCTAAAGACACTCCCAAAATCATGTTAGAATTGAAAAGTGAATTTAAAATAGTGACAAGATATAACAATACAAAAGCATATTGAAAATAACTTTTATAATGGGTACAAAAATATCCAGAAACATTTAATCAAATGATGAAAGATTTTTACAATAAAAACTTAAAGATATAAGTGAATAAAAAATGGAAATATATTTTCCATTACTAGACTGAAAGAATATATAGTTTTTGATTGTCAATATTATGCCCATCAATCTACAGAATCAATATAATTCCCAAAAAATATCAATGATATTCCTCAGATAAATAGAATGCACACTCCTAAAACTTGTATTGAATCACAAAACACTTCAAATAGCAAAAGAAATATTAAGGAATAATGATAATACTGGATATTACCTGATGTTACAATATAGCAAAATAAATATTAATTTAATCAGTATGGCACTGGCATGAAAGCAAAGGAAAAGAATGCAGGTTTCAGGAATAACTGCACACACTTATATCTTTCAAACTTTTTTCAAAGGAACAAAAATAATGCCATGATAAAATACAGCCTATTTAATAAATCAGTTATACATATGTTCAGCAAGGAAAATAGAGTATTATCACTCAATGATTACAAATATGAACTCCAAATGGATGAAAGATGTAAATATTAGGTTTGAAACTAGGAAACAGCTACAAGAATTCACTGAGAAAGATTTCAGACCATTGGCTTAGAAACAATTTTTTGGACATCACTCTTGGAACAGGAAACCAAACAAAATATTAACTTACAGAATTATATCAATGGTCTCTGTTCATTACATAAAAACAATAAACAATAAATAGAGCTTTAAGAAAACATCCAAAGTGGGCAGACATAGTTACAAACCATGTATCCAATGTGAATTTGATATATAATAAAATAAAACAATTGAATAATAAAAATGTAAACATATTTGTCAAAACCCAGAAACCCATTTTAATTAGGCTGAAGATTTGACTAGACATTTGCTGAAGAAAATTTTCCAAATGATCAACAGAAATGCGGAATAGCTGGGTCAAATGGGACATCCAATCCTAGCTTTCTGAGGAACTGCCAGATTGGCCTTCACAGTGGTTGCACAACTATACACTCCTCCCAACAGTGCAGAAGATTTCATTTTACCATCCAGCCTCTCTAGCATATGTTGTTGGTAGTTTTTTATATCCTGGACGTTCTTCCTAGATTGAGATGGAATCTCAGTATGGTTTCATTTTGCATTTTTCTAATGAGCCATGATGCTGAACTTGTTTTCATGTGTTTATCTGCCATTTGTATTTCTTTACCTGAGAACTGTGTACTCATTTCAGGCGCTCATTTTTGAATTGCGTCTTTGAATTTTGGGAGGTCTGAGATTTTTTTAATTCTTTCTATGTTCTAGGCAGAACTCCTTTGTGTGAGGGACAGTTGATTAAGATTTTTTTCAAAATTCATGGGTTTTGTTTTCATTCTGTTGAGGATTAGTTTTGACATGCAAAACCTTTTAATAAGGAGAGGCCCCAATGATTGATTCTGGGAAGTATTTCCCATGGGGTTGGATTTTTGTTCATGAATTCTCTGCCTACCCTTATGCTGTCAAGATTTGCACCTGCTTTGTCTTCCAACAGATTTAGTGTTTCTGTTTTAATATTTAGATCTTCTATACAATTTGACTGTAGTTTAGCACATGGTGATGGACATATGCCTAGTTTCAGTTTTCCACATATGAGAACAAGTTTTTCCTGCATCACATATTACAGAGACTCTTTATTCCAGTGAACGTTTTTGGCCTTTTATAAAAGATAAAGTGGCTGAGTGTGTTTAATGATTTAGTTGTATCTTGTAATCTATTCCATTGATCTTTAGTGCTGCTTTTATTCCAGTACCATTGCTGACTTTATTAGCATAGCTTTGTAAGGTAACTTCAAGGCAGGGATTGTGATGCCTCCTACCTTGCCTTTGTGGCTCAGAATTGCCTTTGCTACTCTAGGTTTTATTTTTTGGTTCCATATGAATTTTAGGAATGACTTCTGTAGATCTGCAAGGCCTCTAGTGGTATAATGATTGAAATAGCATTAAATCTGTATAACCATTTTTGGATGATAGCCATTTTCACAATATTTGTTCTTCTTATCTGTGACCAGTGAATATCTATCATTTGCAGAGATCCTCTTCAATTCCTTTTTAAAAGAGTATTACAATTTTCCCCAAATAGATCTTTTACTTGTTTTGTTAGAGTGATTCCTAAGTATTTCATAAATTTTGGATGCTATTGTGAAGGGTGTGGCTTCTCTTATTTCTATCTCATTGAGTTTGTTGTTAGGATATAGTGTGCTATTGATTTTTGAGTCCTGACTTTGTATCCAGCTACATTGCTGAATTTAGTTATTATACTTAGGAGTCTTTCAATGGAGCTTTGGGAGTATTCTATTTTGAGTATCATACTATGTGCCAATAATGATAATTTAACTCTTTTCTTATTCTTATTCTTATTCCTTTTATTTCTCTCTTGTCTAATTGATCTGGCTAGTTTTCCCAGCACTATATTGGATAGGAGTGGTAATTATGGACATGCTTGTCTTGTTTCTGATTTTAGAGTAAAGGTTTTCAGTTTTGACCATTTAAAATGATACTGGCTGTTGGTTTGCCATAGGTTGCTATTATCAGATTGAGGTAAACACAATCTATGCTGATTTTTGGTAGGATTCTTATTAGTAATGAATGTTGGACCTTATCAAAAGCTTCTTTTTGAATTTATAGAAATGGTCATGTGATTTTCATATTTTGCTCTATTGATATGTGTGGGAGGTTGAGGTCCTGAGGTCTGGCTGGCTGCCCTGGCAGAAGAGAGAGTCTGAGCACACTCAGACTTCCTATCCCTTGGCACACGGTGTAGAGCATCTCTGCCAGGGCCAACCTCCTTGGAGCTCACCCCACAGTGCATCCCCGCCTTCCCTAAACTCAACTCCACTCTTCCTGAAGCTCAATCCCGCCCTTCCTCTGAGCTCACTTCCATCCTTCCTCTTCAGTCTATATATACTCCTGTACTTCCATAATAAAATCGGATCCACGCCATCAACCTGATCTCTGGAGTCGTCTGTCGCCCCTTGCCAGTCCCCTGCAGCCCCAAAAAGGCTGCAAGTGGCACTCAGCATTGGGCAATTGTGTGTCCTCAGACTCTGTAAGTGGCCCCCACCCACATCATGGGTCCCTAGCTTCAAAAGGAGCAGTACCCATAGGCACGATCTCTTGCTGCCCTCTTGCAGGCTTGGCAATGCACAATTGCCTGTTCCCCCCTTTCCCAGTATTGGGAAATCCTTCTCCTCCTTAATCCCTGGTTCTTCACCACCCACCTATGGGATCCTGAGAGTTGGACTCAGCTCCTATAGCAAGTCCAAGTGGCTGAGCAATATGAAGGGGAAGAGTTTCCCCTGGGGCTCCAATGTGCTTTACTTACCATCCGAGTGTGTTAGTGTGTGTGATGGGCTGGAACAACATCACTGGGGTCAGTGCAGGAGACTTCCCACTGTTAGTGGATCCCGCCACTTACACCGCAGTGGTTTGGGCAGGGATCCATCCCTTTCTCGCAACTTGGAGAACGATCTTTTGCTTAGTAAGCGGGATCGGGTAAACTCAATGGAGGAGATGGCCTCTATTCTGCTGAAAATCTACCCTTCTTTCCAGCACTTGGAGGCTCCAAAGATGGTGACCAGAGAAGGGTCCCCACCCCGGCCAAGTTTGCCAAGCACTGACAGGCCGGAACCTCCTCCGTGCTGTCAGACAATGAAAGCAGAATTTGACAGGGAGGATCCCCCTGCCTACCTGGCAGCACCACCTACTGGCGATGATGGGTCATTACACCCTAAAAATCCATGGAAATCCTTCTGTCAGACAAATATAATTAGAAAATCTCAATCTACCACTACAGAATGGCATGATTATTATGAGGGCTTCTGCCATACTCAGGATAATCAGGCAAAACATTGGGAATGGGAAGAAGAGGTAAATGATGTGTTTCCTGTTAATTTACACCAGAATCCTGCTCGGCCTTTGCAATGGTATCCTCATGAACATACCACCTTAAAGTGCCTCTGGGAGGCAGTCAAGGAGGACGGCATCCAAGAGCCTTTTGCCCAACAACTCCTTGAAACAGTCAGTATGAAACTTAATTGTCCCACTGATTGGAAACAGCTAGCAAGAGCCATTTTTAGTAGCAGTCAATACCTAGACTGGCTGGCTATCTATAAGGATGATTGTGAACAACAATGTGCCCCAAATTGAAACATGGTTATTGCTGGGAGACAGACTGCTGCTCTAAGACTGATAGAGATGACAGCCCTTTAAACTCCGAACAGGGCAACCCTCAGCCCAGCAACAAAAAAGGGACCCAATAAATAACAAACATAACTCACAGGTATTATTGATGTAAAGGATTGCTTCTTTTCCATCTCCCTACACCCTGAAGTCCAACCAAAATTTGCCTTTTCTATACCCCAAACTAACCACAATGCCCCTTGTGAGAGATACCATTGGACAGTCTGCTACAAATTTTAAAAGGTTACTTAATAGAAACTGCTGATTTCTGCTCCTCTCCCTGCTTCTTACAGGCCCCCAGGCAGGGAAGGACACTAAAGCCTCCACTGAGCCTGGGGTTTGGGCCAGAGAAGGTAAAAAAAAAATGATGTTGCTTGTTTCAGCTACAAAGAAAAATCAGGGTTATGATTCAATCTACTCAAAACAGTTCAAATCTCCTTAGATTATTGTATTGCTCAATTTGTTATTCTTCCTTTGACAAAAATTGGAAAATCTGTAAGTAAAGAAAAGGTACCTAGTGATTTTGTATCTTTTGATACTTACTAGAGAGGTAGGACACGGCTCTGGCCTGCATGAGCTACTCCAGGTTTTCCTATCCCCTGTGCACACACTTTATAAATCCAGAGTTTACACTGCACTG
Source organism: Dolichotis patagonum (assembly GCA_004027295.1). Lineage (NCBI taxonomy): Eukaryota > Metazoa > Chordata > Mammalia > Rodentia > Caviidae > Dolichotis > Dolichotis patagonum. The sequence continues at coordinate 14,957 of PVJX010039192.1, forward strand.
GTGCTTAGATCCCCAACAACAGCAGAGCCTCCAGCCCAGAGCATGAGCACTACCTACATATCACAGGAAAGCCCAAGGTACCTACATATAAAAATACATTTTCCATTTTTTTCTAGCACAAATATTCATTGTAATCTTCAGCTCTAAAAGTAATTAAATGTGCTAAAAATTTACATTAAAAACACACAAAGAGAGACTTCACCTTATAATAGATTTCATTTCGCAGTGTGTACCATTTAAAATATTTAAGTTCTAATAAAGCTGTACCTACTGCAGCAGAAAGATAATGCGATCAAATAAAGTCTAAAAACAGTCCATTGAAACTTTTTCATACTGGATAATAAAAACACCCAGTCCAGTGGTAATGTGGGGTTGAGGGTATGCTTGTGTTTCTCCAGGAAAAGCTAAATGGCCTATCTGGGTGCCAGTGTGTGCTGTGCAGCTGTATCATGAGAGCAAACCAGAAAATGGCTTGATTCCTCTCAAGAAGCTGATGCCTAGTCCTATGATAGTGATACCTTGGAGACCACAACACAGTCGATAGAAAAGGATAATGCTAGACCTGACCCAAGATGTCCATGATATGGTAATCACAAATAAACAAGGTCCAAATAGATGATAAAAGTACATGCTAAATCCTATGACAAAAATACATTATAGATAAGATTTTGTCTTTTTCAAATTCTTTAATAAGAAATCTCTGCTAATTGACCTACAACAAATCTGACTAGTCTATTTAAAATTACAAAATGTACAGCTGTAGAAAAATTGTGTAATTCAAATTGGCTAAAATATATTTGAGTGCACTCTGATTGTGTAAGATGTTCGTTAGTCAGCCTGTGAATCTGTTTGTCCAGTCTATGACTCAGAGAGATCTCGTGGACACTGACAACTCTGTGTTTGTTTCTAGGTATGTTTGAATCTGTACAGATTGTCTCTCCATGTTTGCC
>PVJX010039193.1:0-15903 GCA_004027295.1 Dolichotis patagonum
CACGTGATGGTATGAACAGCTGCTTTGAAGAAAACAAGCCATTACAGTAGCCATTGCTGGTTTCCTATCATCTTGTTGTGAAGTCCAGTAATGCTTTTATTCTTTGTTTTGATTGTTTTGTATTATTTAATTTTAATACGTGTGAAGGTTTGGACAACTATTCTGAAGAGAATAAGAGACATTATGGTAGCCATTGTTTATTTTCCTATTGTCTGGGTTTGAAGGCCTATAATGCTTTCATTCTTTTGTTTTGATCGATTTTATGCTATTTCATCTTGTTTGACTTCATTATGTGTGAAGGTATGGACAACTATTTGAAGAAAGCAAGAGACATTATGGTAGCCACTGTTGATTTCCTGTTGTCTTGTTTTGAAATCCTGTGTTGCTTGCTTTGTTTTGTTCTGATCTGCTTTGTTCTGTTTTGTTCTATTCTCTTTAAAATTAAAAAAAATTTCAAAAAAGAAAGAAAATGGTGAGTTAGAAGCACAGAGATGGAGGTGGTTATGAAAAGGAAGGGAATTTAAACAAGGAATGAGCTGTTATATACATGTACCCACCCTCAAGATGAGTGTAAACCTCCGGTATTGCAAACATGTGCTAATAAAATCAAAATAAGAATGATAGAAAATAGCACAACAGCAGCAAAATAAAATGAAGTAGACACAGACTGCCGAGGAGGGTGTGCTGGTTTGGCAGGGCTGGTTGTGCTGAGGGCCAGCGGGATGAGGCTGGTTCTGTGAGTGTTAAAACAACAGTACACGTAAATGGCTGTAACACCTGGAATGAAACTGCTACTAAAAGCTGGAATAAACTGGTGCTGCTAGGACTAGGAAGTGTTACTGAGATAATGCTGACGAGAACATAACACAAGATGGGTTAAATCCATCTTCCTCACCCAGCCTGCAGTCTTTCTGGAGCCCTCTAGTGGCAAAAATGACCATGGGGGCATCAGGCAAAGTAGAAACGTGAAGGATCCCTTCACATGCATCCTCTGAAGACAGCAGAGAAATGGGTTTTCACACTATAAAACAATCACTGAGTCACCAAGACACAGTGGTATCACCTACTCCTTCAATTGGCTATAATTTTAATTAACACTAGCACTAAAAGTTATGTAAAAATCTAATGCACTGACTGGTTTATAGTCAGAGCTAAAACTTACTGGTTCTTTTCAATTTTTATTTACAAAACCTATGGGCTGATTGTAGCTGTTGAGGTGACTACTTCCACTTTATACTCTGGTTTCTTCATTTTGACCCCAACCAATTCTAAACTAGCAGTATTTATATGTAGGGGTTGACAGTGTTTGCTTTGGAATTCATTGCTTATCATCCAGGAACTTTGGGCAAGTTAACTAAATTCTCTAAGCCTTGGTTTACACTGGAAAAGTTAACATATGAATTCTTAACTCCAGTCTAGCAAATACATGCGTAAAAGCTTACGCTGCCATTATTGTTATCATCTTCACCATCATCACTAATGCTACTAAGTGAGTATGGAGAATTAGCCAAAAAAAAAAAAAAAAAAAAGTGGAGAAACCAGCTTAGTCTAAAATCACAACCATTAGCCTCTAAAGGGTAATCATTGAATGAAAAGTAAACAGTTCTTTTTCCTTGTTAAACATATCCTTTGTTTTTGGTTCCCATTTTTGAAACATCTTTTCACTGATATTTTGAAAGAAGGCTGTATTACCAATTTTGTTTTGCATTAGAGAATATTGAGATATGCAGTCTTTTTGAAACTTTCCATGAGTCATGAATGTGCTTGTAAAAAGGCCTGGAAGGGATTCAAGAATCCATCATTCTGCTATCAGGGACTCTTGAATTCTGAAGCATTCCTGGCTCCCACTTGCTCAGGGATATGGAGACTGTCACTAGAAATTCAGGATGAGTGTTCTGCATGGTAATGTGGTGCATCATTGTGAGGTCCCGAGGCAAGCTGAGGACATCCTGGATTTTATGCATTATGCATGAGAGAGTGTAAGAAATAAAGGATCAATCATCTTCTCCCTTAGATAACATTGATCATTTTCTACACGTTATTTGGATGGGCTCTGTGCTGATTTATTTTCTCCAATGAGAACGAGAAGCAGATTGCCTGTTTTCTTAATGAGCAATGACATCAATCCAGCCAAATCTATCTAATGTGTTGGAGCTCTCTCCCCTCCCCTCTCCTCTTCTTTCCTCTCCTCTCTTGTCATGGTTAGAGGAAACACGGACAGCTTCTGAACAGAGTGCCAGCTCCTGTGAGGGTGGCGACAAAGTGGGAAAATTGGGTCTAATTTGAGGTGATGAAAAGTCTCTTTATTTTTTTTTCTTGTACATTTAAAGCCATGTTTTACTCTCCATGTTTCCAGATGGTATATTCTGAGAGCATGAGATTCAGAAAAGGCCAAGTGAAAAGCCACTCAATAATGGGAAAGGAGTAAGATAGCGTGTAGCATGCATGAATAGGTAATGATGATAGGACTCTGAGCAGGCTGCAGTGGCACAAACAGTCACAGGGAGAAGTAGCAAATTCCAGTCAGAGAAAGTTATTATGAGTGGTCTTTAGTCAAAACAAATGAGCTTTAATAGCAGTGGAATCAACATGTAGCATCCAATGAGAAGCTGGAGTTGACGCTTGGCTCCTGTTGATAGTGTTCTCATTGCAGTAGCCAAAAAGCAGTAATAGCATATTGGAAGGAATGATGTGATCCAAGATTTGAAAAGAGAGCAAAATGTCTTGCTGGGGCACACTCCCTCCCTCAATTAGACAAGTGTCTGTGAGGGAGGCGGGGGCTTTGGGCGTTGCCTTGCCAAAGTTGGGCAACTTGAGAGCTGGTGGAACAGATGGTCCATGGCAGGTCTTGGCAGAACCGACCTCTCTGCAGGCTCAGTTTGCAGGGAAGCACCAGGCCTAAAAGAGTAGGGATTGTAGGCTCCGTCCAGGCAGAGTAGACTGAGAGAGATCCCATCTGTGATGGTAAATTTTCTGTGCCAATTTGACAGAGCCACAGGATGTCCAGCTAGCTGCTATTACCTTATTTCTAGATGCATGTCTGAAGGTGAGTTTGGAAGAGATGAGCATTTGAGTCATAGACTGAGTAAAGCTCAGTAGGCATCAGTAAAGATCATAAAGAATGAGTAGGCATCATCTGATGTCTTGGGGGTCTAAACAAAACAAAAAGTCAGGAAGCGCGAATCCTTTCCCTGCTTGAGCTGGGACATCCATTTTTTCTGCCTTTAGGCATCAATGCTCCTGGTTTTCATGTCTTTGGATTCAGACTGGAACTTAAACCATTGGCCCCATTGGTTCTCAGGCCTTTGGCGCTGGACTGAACTATACCATCAGGTTTCCTAGTTCTCTAGCCTGCATATGGCAGATTGTGAGACTTCTCAGCTTCCGTAATGGTATGAGCCCATTCCTACAAAAATGTGTCTATCATCTATCTATCATCTATCTCTCTCTCTCTCTCTCTCTCTCTCTCTCTCTCTCTCTCTCTCTCTCTCTCTCTATCTATTGCTTTCTTTATATATTGCTCCCATTGATGTTTCTCTAGAGAACCCTGGCTAACACACTAACAGAAGAAAGCAATATGCCAAGAAGTTGTTGGAGCACAGGGTAAGGCAATACCCAAGAGGTCCTGTCAACAAACAGCAGTTGTTTGGATCCTGGAAGGATGAGCTGTGAGAATAAGGCAGGACACCCATCCTAGGCAGAGGCCAGAGAGATACGTTATAAAGTTCCCACATCATTATCTTCCCAAGTACACTGCAATACACTTACTCTAGTGTCTCAAAGTAAAAAAGAAACATAACTTCTAGAAGCTACTAAATCATGGTAACACAGAGAATAAATGATGCACATTATAAAATGTGAGTCTTGGTTCTATTTATTTTTCAGAACATAAATATGGGAGAATTTCACTGACTAAAAATTCAGAATTAAGAAGACCCAGGGAGGGGCATGTCACAGAGTTCTGGTCAGCTACTATATCAGGCTCACTCCTCAGCCTGGAGGTAATTGAGGCAGGGTATCAGAATTGATACTCAGGGTCAAGGTTGAGAGACACTAGTCACAGGAAAAAAATTTCAGTGGAGAAGGGGAGATGGTAGGACTTGGAAGCTCAGCTTTACTACCAGCTTGCTGTAAACCAGACATTGCCAAGGCTGTGTGAATTTTACAAAATATCATCCTCTTTTTTTCTTCCCTCTTTTGTTTCCTTCCTTTTTTTTTCCTTCAGAAAATAACACAGAGGAATAAACTGTCTTTTCTCAGGTTGTACAATTGGCAGGTAGGGAGCAGATCTATAAGCTTTCAAGTCGAGTCTAGACCTTGCTCTTGCAACTACAGTGAAACATGGTGTCTAAACAACTTGATCTAAGATGTCCCATCTGAGTCAGATCCTGCTCTGAAGTGGCCCTGAAATGAATCATTTTTTTTCCTGATTCTAGATGCTCCCCTTTATTGATTCTTTATTGATCTGAGATCAGCTTATTGTTTGGGGAGGTCAAATACAATGCCATGTTAATGACATTAACATGTAACTGGCTCCCAAACTGTCTTTTTATTTTGCACCCAAATGTAGATATTATTGAAAAATCCTCTGGCTATACTTAGCATGCTAAGAACTCTTTAAATCCTTCTCCAAAGTGTCTTTTGTATTTTGTACTCAAATGGAGAGCTTTACATTGTAGATATTATTTAAAAGTCATCTTGCTATATTTGGCCTGCCAAGATCTCTTTAACTCCTTATGAGTGGCAGATTCTTTCTGATTTCAATGCAATATGGAACAAAACCCACCCCTCTTCAGAAAGTTCCCCTCTTCTGAGAGCTCTGACACATTGAGCAAAGATCTATTCCTCGGTCTGTCTGTGCTGTGTTTATTTTCTGCTTTGCTGATTTGTGGAGTGTAACTGTACCCAAATGTGCCTTTAGACAGCCAACTCTTCAGGGCAAGGGCTCTGCTCTTTGTTTTGGCACATGCTACCTATTATAGAGCTCTCTGTACACCTGAGGCTGTAGATAAATAATAACAACTCAGGAGTCTTTCTGACTGGGAGAGATGGGCCCTTTCAGGAAGCATGTTAGCTTTCTTTAAAGAACATCCAAGTGACCAATTTCACCTTGATATTGGACGTGGCCGTTTCCTTGCACCTGTTTCACCTGCCGTTGCCTGGTAGCTGCCTCTCTATTGTTTGCTGCTTCTGTGCTGCCCTTAGGAGCCATTCCTGAGAAGGAGCGCTGGGGCGTGCAGCTGATGCTCGCCTTTATGAATCTTTTCACTCTGACCCCACCAGTCAGCCTCCTCCCTGTTTCCCTGCCTCAGCGCTGAAGCGTTCCCTCTGCATTCTGTGTTCATGCTGAAATGTGGGCCCCAGATGATTTCCAGTGGACAGAAGCCAGAACATGTGGCAGTAAAGAGGTGGGAGGGGAAACTCAGTTGGTTTTTGGCAGTAAAAACAACTAACCAAAATCTGACTTTTCACAGATTGTAGTAGAAATGACTTTGATTTGCTTTGTTTCTTTCTCTTTGTCTTAGGAGAAGATGGGGTCATGGGAATTGTCTCTTTTTCTGTGTGAGCTTGAAAAAATTAGTTTAAGTGTAGTTAATTGTCATGGTTAGATCTAAAATGTCCCTGGTGTTCCATGTATTTGGAGTTGATTGGATTCTGGGGGTGCTGTCCTCTTTAGTAGATTAACCCACCAATGAATTCATAGTTGAATGTGCTTCAGGGAGGTGGGACCTGGTTAGAGGCAGTGGGTCACTGGGCGGGTGAACAGGAAGGGAGTATTCTTGTCTCCAGTGCCTCCTTTCTCTGCTTCCTGGCTGTCATGAGGTGAGCAGCTTTCTTCTGCCAAGTCCTCCACCATGCTGTTTCTGCCTTGCAGAGAGCAGACAATTCCCTGCAAATCGCGAGCCAAATCAGACCTCTCCTCCTTGAAGTGGTGAGTGTGGGGTATTTTGTTCCGGTGATGGGAAAGTGACTAAGACATTAATATATACACTATCATCTGCAAAATATAGAAAGAAAGAAACCCTGATTGGCTCCAATGGGTTTGATAGCAAAGTTGTCTGCTTTGGTGGCAACCAGATTAGATTGCTGCTGTTCTTTAAGTGACACTTTTGGCAGCAATTACATTGGGTCCATTAAGATGAACATGTCTTACACTAATACATCAACTACATTTCCTCTTAGATTTTCAATAAAAAGTTCAATTCATTGCTTTAGGTTGCAGTCACATAAGGACTTGGATTACCTGTCTCAATCTCATGACTTCCATGTGTTTTTGGCAAACTAAACCCCACAATTGTATTTATATCCTCTATCAAATGATTTTTAAAATACTCCTTTTTATTATTCTTGCATCTCATTTAGTCACCTCCCTAATGGTTAAGTGATAAATTGCATGCTAGGAAACTCTATGCAATCCTGTAATGTGCAGTATATACTTGTAGCAGGTATGAGCTGTATAATCATATATTTTTGTCAAGTTTAAATTCTGTGTCTGAATTATCAAACTGTTTTCAGATTAAACCACGAGTTTCCCACTTAAGATATATAAGATGGGCACAGTCCAGTTCAAAATTTGAAGTGTTCAGTATGCAACTATGTCAACTGTTTTTTCCATCCAAGGTTTCTTCCTCTCCCTTTCTTCTGAATGAACTAGTTAATTATGCTGAGAGGAGGGAGTATGATTCTCAAGATGCCGAAGGCAGAGAGAAGTCACATTTTCTCTTCTGTTAATCCTATGATCTATTCTTCCCCAGCTGGAATCTTGTGGACTCACAGAATGAAGTAACCAGCTTCCTTCTCACACTGCAAGTGACATTATTCTTCTCCTCTCTCTGTGGATTCCTCCCCAGGTAGGATTTTAGGTCTTTCGTGTTCTTGTCCTTACTTTGGGCCTGTGGGCAACTCATAGGTCTCCGTGTTTGGCTTGGGAGTGGTGATGGAACCAGGGTTGCCTGTTATGTCTATGTGGTCTCACTACCACACTTACACTCTTGGTTCTTTCAGGTCTCATGGAACTGCTTATGTTTGTAAAGGTTACTCCTCCCCAGCTGAAAAATACATGAAACTTGTTCTTTTCTTTCGCCCTCTCCTTCTTTTCCTCCTTTTTCCGCTACTTGACTTCCCCAGGTATCACAGGAAAATATGCTAGTAGCCCTCCTTAAAGTCCCTAGTTTCATCAGAAGTGAAAAAGAGTCCAAAGAAAACTCCCTAGTGCCTATTAGAAAAATCTTTCATCTTAGTTGGCTTTTTCTCACATACTCAAACCCCTTTAGAATGGCAGCAGAAGTAGTGGGTGGTGTGGAGTGTTGAGGTAAGGCAGAGACAGCTCCTTTTCTTTAAATCTTTGTACCAGTTTCTTATTTCTCACCCATGAAGTCTTTTACCTCAATATCATTCTGTTTCCTAGCAAATCGTATCCTATCTCCATGGACATGGTAACTCAAGCTGTCATGGTCTGAATGGGGATGTTGCAAAAGGTAGAATAGCACAAGCTGCTTGATGTCTCCTATTATTAGCCAGCCATAAATTCTTTATATTTCTTTCTGCTCTATATATTATAGTGTGTGTGATATGACAAGTAATGTAACTAAAGTATACATACAAAAAACAAACTTCTCAGTTAAAAATACATTTGTAAGACAAATAATGCCAAACACATAGATATTTAGGAATTTTGAATGTGATATGCAAATAACCATATTAAGTAAGGACCAATGTATCACTTTTGTTCCTAAAAGGAAATAATTCATGATTATAGCAGAAACACAATGACTAAGTATTATCAAATCTTTTTTGTGTATAGAATCTGGAAGCAGTGTGAATGTCTTCCTCTAACCCCAGTTAAACTACATAAGATCTAAGATGAGAAACATACAGTGATGCCAGGATGGAGATCTGTTGGTCAGAAGCAGAGAATAAACAGGGATAAGTTCATCCTTGCTGAATGTAGTTTATGTCACACATTATCTGTGGCAATGTAGCATTACTAAATAGTTTCTGTACCTTGCAGAGTAGATTGGATCTCTTTTCCCATACTATTAATTGGTGTGTGGTGTATTAGTCACTTTCCTATCCCTGGAACAAAATAGCTGACATCTGCAACTTAAATGAGGACAGGGTTATTTTGGCACATGGTTTTAGTAGGTTCAGTGTTGGCTCCAAGGTAAAAACAACAGGGTGGAAGAGTATGGTGGAGAAGAGCTGCTTTATCCAAGGCAGCCAGGATGCAGAGAAAAAAAAAAAAAGAGCCAAGGACAAAAATACAAACTACCAGGACAGTCTCCAGTGACTCCCCACTTCCTAATAGCACAGTGAGCTACTGATCTCATTGATGGAAGAATGCACTGCTGTGCATATCATCCCCATGATCCAGTTACCTTTTAAATGTAGGACACTTTGGGGAAACACTTTAGACCTAAATCATAACATGTGGAAAGAAACTAAATGCAATTCCCTCTTAGTGATGATTAGTGCTGCCCCTACACATTCATTGTCCAGGGAGCAGCCAAAGTGATCTCTCCAGAGAGCAAGACTGACCCACTCACTCCTCCACTGAAAAGTCTGCAGCATCTTCTCCTCTTGTCAAAATGAATGCAGATTCCCTTTCATGGATGTCAAGGCCTCATGTGGTTTAGCTTCTGCTAGCTTCACTCACAATCACTTATTGCTGCTCTCTCTCTTTCCTACCCTGGTTTTTCCTTGTTCTCTTCTGCTGGCTGGGTTCCTTCTCATCCTAGGACTTTTGTGGATTTCCTTTGCTGGAGGCATTTCTTTGCCTTTTCATGCTTGTGGTAGTTCTAGTCTTACCTGTGCTTGTGTGACTGTTATTTGATGTTTGAATTTCCCACCAGACTGTGAGCTCTGCAGTCCAGTTGTGCTGACCAATGTATCGCCATGGATTTGGGCAGTTCCTGGCACATGGTTGGGGCTCACTCATTAAATGCATACATGAATGAGTGAATCTAGGAAAAGGTGATTTAATCTAGATCTGGGTGGATGATCAGGAGTCCACCATGGGGCTGGAAAGGATAGTCCAGAAATCAATGAACATCATGAATAACCTAGAGAAAGCACATTGGTACTTCACTGAAGGTGAAGGGAGAATACGGAGTGGTGGCAGTGGTGGCCGCAGATGAGTCTAGTCATCAACTGATACCTACTGTGAATGGCTCTGTTTATCTTGTTAGAATACTGGGACTTTATTACAAGGACAGGGTCCACTAAAAGTTCCAAAGAAGCTAACATTATGAGGTTGGAGCTCAGCTTGTGTGATGATGTGGGAAAATAGCTAGAAGCCCACTAAGGAAACAATTGCTTAAGTATAGGGGAGAGAAGACAGGCTTGGCCTAAGAGGTGACTGTGGGGATGCAGAAGAAATTAGGGAAGGCTCTTGGCTTGGCAGTTAGCTGGGTACTGAGAAGAGGGAGCACCAAGGGCTGTAGTTTGATGGCAACTGTGCTTTGAGGATAACTTGCACAGGGGAGTGATTATCTGCGAGGTCCCTTTCACAGTTTAGCATCGGAATGGGGAACAGAGTTAAGTATGTGGGAGAAAGGCAGGGGAAGGGAGGGAAGGCAAAAAGGGCACACTGGAGAATGCTTTGCTAGAAGGAAAAGATACAAATACTAAAGCTCACAGTGGAGGTGGACTGAGGGCTTCCTTTGCTACCTGAAGCCCACTAATAGCTCCTGCCAGCCCAGAATGTCTCAGCCCTGAGGATTTGGATTCCTGCCTGCCTGTATTTGTTTTTGTTACAACCTGGCTCCCCCTTTGGTGGGTAGTGGGGAGCTACTCTGACTCTACTGTGGCAAGAAGGCATGATTTGGTTTCCCCCATAAGACATCCTGAGTATTCTGATCAGCTTGATAATTTGACATGGTGTCCGATTATAGTTGAGATTTCTTTAGGAAGCACTTTAGGTAGTTCTGTTGCTCACTGGATGTCTGAATTATGGTTAAAATCTAGAGGGGAAAAGTCAAGGAAAAATAATGACAGCATAGTACTATTCCAGCAGTTAATTTCATCCAGAGAGTTTGAAACAAGGGAAAGGCTCTGCCCATAGTACTGAAACTCGCTTAAGGGGTGTGCAGATGTCAATGTAATTTAAGAAATACGTGATGGAATCCCAGAGATAGATCATAGATTAACTGCAGAAGACAAAGTCTTTTAACCTCACAAAGATCTGAGTCATGATTCCACCTTCATTTCTTAGGCTTTAAACCTTGTTAATTTTGCTTCTTTAGAGCTGTGTTATTAGTGCAAAGTGGAGCATATTAAAGTTTACCCTAGAAATATGATGTGGGACTCCAGTGTAAAAGCTAATACTAAGAAAATCAAAAAATAAGAAGTGTTTTAAAGTTTTGACATGACATGAAATCATAGGATAATGAATTTACATTATGTGTTTTAAATTAAACAAATGTTTACAGTATCAGCATATACGTTTCATTTCTTTGTAGTTCCTTGGTTCAATGACATTTTGATCAACTAACCAGTGTCTGGTCCCAGTTGTATTTGATATTATTTAGGGAAGTATCAAATGGAAAAAAATGCACACAGAACTAACCATTGTAATCAAACTCAGTGTAGGACACCCAGTTGACTGAAGTAATAGAAAATTCTGCCCTTCTCTATTATGTTCAGTCTAGAATTATGCTCATTGATTGGGTGGAATGATTTAAATTATGTTTTTTCTCTCTCTGGTGCTCATACATACTCTTGCTGAGATCATAGAATCAAATTTGCATTAATTAAGTACACGTTTACACTTTATTGTTATCTCCTTTTCACAGATGAAGAATTGAAGCTTACAGTAGTTGAGAAACTTGACAGCTTTTCCAAGCTTTTAAAACTGAGCATCTTGAAAGCAAGCCCTGGGGAATGTTTAGGCTAAGGAGCTGTCTATCTGTGTTTCTTATCCATTACCACCCAACTTGAACTTGAATTATAGTAGTCATTTTTTATTTCCCCCTCTTTTGCACTCTCCATGTAATAAATATTTAAAATCTATTAATTTCCTTAGTTTAGGCCATTATCATCTCACACAGACATTAATAAGAATAAGAGCATGTCAACAAATGTGTGCATATGTGTGGGCATATGTATATATGTAAAGCTTTAATTTACCAAGTGCCAAATACTGTACCTAGCACCTTACCTACATTAATTTACCTATATTTACTTCTCGCAATTACTCCTTGAGGTAGTTACTATCGTGTTTCTCATTTTAAAACAAACAGGTTTACTTATATTAGAGGCAAAAGATGATCAATAGCACCCTTCTTGATTTCACAGCCTTGCTGTTATCTTTTTCAACTCTCATTCCACAATATCCTAGAATTTCACACACAAACAAATCTCACTGTGTTGCTCAAAGAGAGTTAAACTCTTTGGAATGGATAAGAGAATCCTCCTTCCTTCCTGGCATCTCACTGCCATGTTGGAAGCATATTCCATACCTTTTTTCCATTAGACTTTACCTCTGTAAGAGTAGGAAGTGATAGGAACTGAATGGTGGATGCTGGCTTGTGGAAGGGAGGCCCCTTTCCATGGACCCTTCTTGATGCCTTTGGCATTCTGTGTATTTCAAAGATGGCTGCAACAATATTAGCCCTCCCACATTGTACAATGTGATATTTCAAGAGGACAAGGCTATCTTTCCTCCGCTGGCATCTGGGTGGGCTCATGACTATGACCATTTTGATGTTATGTGATTTCTGAGGCTAGATTGTAAGAGTTGATGTAGCCTTTTCACAGATCATTGGAATACTTGCTCTGGGCCCCTAATCAATTAATGTGCTGTGAGAAAACCCAACTTAGGCCTAGACCAGAGGCCACATGAAGAAGCTCTGAGACTGCATGAGGACAAAGATATCCATCTACCTCCAGATGCTTGGCCACCGCCAGTTGTGCCAGCTCCAGCCACCATCTGACTGTAACATCATGAGAATGTGTGGGCCAGAAATAGGCAACCAAAGACTCCCCAAATGGCAATCCAGAGAAACTGAGAGATAACAAAATGATTATTGCCATTTTAAACCACTAATACATAATTAAAACTGTGTTTAGACCCACTGGGCTAGGATTATGCTTAGAGTATCAGGGGATGGAGAGAGATCCGGGGCAAGGCAGGGAACTCAGATATGTCAGTAGAGGGAAAACATCACAACTAGACCTGAAGATTAAGGCAAAGAGGGAAAGGTAGAAAAGTGCTACCCTCTCTCTCAGGCACTGAGAAACTACTCTCTGCTGCTGCTGGATTTTTCCAGGACTGGTGTCCCTGGTAGAGAGGAGACTTGAGAGGAAGAGAAGACAGTTGCTGGGACAGTAGAAAGGGAAGTTGTTAGATGGGACTGGAGAGGCTGGGTCCAGAAGGGCCCTGAAGCCATGCAGAGCACTTTGGACCTTGCTTCAGTGGCAAGAAAGAGCTGCTCATTGTTTTTATTCAGAAGAATGACAAGACTGTGGTGGAGAGGCGAGTGGATTGGAGAGGACAACTGTGATCATCCAAATGGGGACAGTGGCATTGGAGACAGAGAAAGCAGACTCGTTTAACATCTTTCCATTGTGAGTCTAGAATACTTTCCTCCCCACCTCCTCTGTTATTCTCAGTTCCCCCGTGTCAGACATGATGCTCCCATCCTGCTTGTTTTTAGAAGGGTCAGATCTTCAGTAGTGTTGGATGTCTCAGCTTTCTTGCTCTTCTTTTGTCTTCTTATGCTATATTCTACATTTGGCAAACTCCTGTTCATCTTTCAAGATCCATCCCTTCTTCCTCCCCTGATGTTCTCAGGGAATATATTATTTCTTCCTTAACTCTCTAAGTATAGTCCTAGCCCAGTGGGTCTAAAAGAGCTTTGTCCTCTTTTCCACTATTGCCCATGCCCTGGTGCTGCTGTTAGCACCTCCAAGTCTACACTCTCATCTTCTCCATTCTACTGTGTGCCTGAATGAGTCAGGTCTGTCTGAACAATACTAACAGACCTCCTGGTATCTGGCATCTGACTGGGTTTCATCACTGTCAAGAAAAGAGAGGGATTAAGGTGAGTAAATTTGGGATATTTAGTCCTCTTATTTCCTTCCTGTATGTTTCTAGTCTGGTTCTTCAACCAAGATTATACCTACTGTTGTACTGAAAATGGTTGGTTAATAACTGCTTGAAGTTTGGAGAATCCTTGGTTTTGACTGATTCTGTGTTACAAATCCTCCTACCACAGCCAATTTGAAGCTACCAATATGATCAAAAGGTGGAGTGGAGAGGAGATGCAGAGTGCACATTCTTAAGCTGGCATGCGTCAGTGTCAGCTCGCCACTGTCTCATCCTGATCTTGCTGGTAACTGTATCTGCTCATCTCCTTCCCCATCACACCCATCTGTGCCACTGCTTTTTGCTCTGGGACATTGCACTATCTCCTGTGGCTTTCCTCACTGTCCCATACCTTTGTAAATAGTCCTTTTATTAGATCCTCCTCAAAATATCCAATTTGAGGCACCATCTGTTTCCTGATGAGATTCTAATTGTTTCACCAAGTCATACTATGTGAAAATTAGTCATTTAGAAACCTTTTCTCTTGCTGAATTGTAAACAACTACAGTGCAGGGATTATGATTTATTAATTTAAATACCTGCAACACACTAGCCAGTGGACAGGGATGGAAAGAAAAGAAGGAAATAATGTTCATTGAATATCTGTTATGCACAAGATATTATAATAGATATATTTGAAATGTGCTCTTTTTAATTATAAAGAAATCAAGTTAATTCTAGGTACCCTTCCACTTCACAGATAAAGAAATTGAGGTTCAAAATGGTGAAGCAACTTTTCCAAGGTGGCATAATTAGGAAATGCCTTATTTAAGGTTTGAACATGTGTGTCCAGTTCTAAAATCTGATTATTTTTTGCACTGTAGCCTCAGTAAATTTTTAGTGCAAAGAAGATAGAGTGCCACCGAGATGCCCAATAAAGGGAAGTAGAAATCCTGTTTCCTCTGTTCCCCAGAATGAAGTTTTTGTCATCCAGCAGTTTGTGGAATATAAACTGTCCATGTACAAACATTCCTATTAAGCAGAGTACTTTAGATCATATTAGGCAATGCATATATTAGTCATACATCTAGCTGATCATTTTATTAGTATCTGGACAAATTAATACCTTAAAATAGTACTGGGCAGCTTCTAATCTTCTTAAAGATTAAAAGTATTGTAATACTCAGAGGCGAGGAAAATCATGTTTCTAAAGTTACACTAAATGATGGGGAAAACTGTTAACATGTTTCATTACAGAAGAAATTATCTCTTTTCTTGCAAAATTTGGATTTATTGGTCTATAACATACACTATAAAACACAGCAAAACAAAACCCACAAAGCCAGAAAAATGATGTTTCAAAATGAACAAATTTTATAAAAGAAAGTATTTTAATCATCTTAACATTTCAAATTTTATGCTCTAATCTTTTCATGTAGAAGATGGTAGTGATTTTAGTTAAAACTTGGAAGAATGTACGGTGATGCCCTAAGAAACATCTGTAATATATTTCTGCTCCTTCAAAAGGTCTTAAAACAACTGGTATTTTGCTGTGATGATGAGAAATAGTTGCTGGAAAAATTGATGCTTTTGCTTTGGCAATTTTATTCTGTTGAGGTACCACAGAAATGAGTAGAATATGAGTCTAGTTCTGGCTGTATTCCCTGGTTTTGTACTTATAAGTAAGCCAGTTAAATTTTCTGTGGATCCATCTTCTTCTGGTGAAATGGGAATTTGGATTAGTTGTAGACTAAATTCCCTTCCTGACTTTAACAAGTTTTCAAAATGCTGAAGATTTTTTTTCTTTTTAGTAATGCTACTGGAATTCTTCTACATTTGCTGTGGTTGGATCTTAAATGTCTCTGAAAGGCTTGTGTGTTAAAGTCTTCATACACAGTTTGGTTCTTTGGGAAGAGGTAGAATGTTCAAGGGGTAGGGCCTGCTGGGAAGTCTTTAAGTAATTGGGGGAGTGCTCTTAAAGGGATAGTAGGCTCTTAAAGGGATGGTAGGATGTTGGTCCCCACTTCCACACTCTTTGCCCTGTGCTGGCCAAGAGGTGAGTGATTTTGCTCTGTGACATGGTCCCTTCCACTGTATGCTGCCAGAGGCCTAAACAATGGGATCAGTTGACCTTGGATTGAAACGTCCAAAGCAGTCAGCTAAAACAAAACCTTTTGTCTTCTTTACAAGTTGATTGTCTCAGGTATTCATTGTAATGGCAGAAAGTGAACAACATTAATTAGCTAGTATGTCTTCCCATTCCAATTTTAGTATTTTTCTTATAAGAATTTTATTTTTAGTTTTAATATTTTCTTTTTACATTATCTACAATACCTTTCAAATACTTTTCCTCAATCAATTTATATTTACTAAAGAAAAAGGCTGCCTAATGTCCACTGTAAGGGTATAAAAATACAACAATTTCTACATTATATTTTCGTAGGCCTTTATTCCTTTACATACTTTATCTGTGCATATATATGCATATATTTGTTTTATACATAGATATTTATATATACTTTAATTATATATATTTTCCCAGGGTGGGGAAACGAGAAGCAAGAGCGTTTCCTGAGATCCGCGCCATGTTGGAACTTAGGGTGCCAAGCCAACCAGTAATCAGCCTGCTGCCTACCGGGGCCTTAGAATCAAACATACCACATCCCCCCCTCCTCGGTTAACAATTGGGATCCAGGGATCTGGGTATCTCTTAGGAGGTGACCATATTTGGTACAGCAAGTCGGGGGAGTTTCCTTCTACTATCTCTGAAGGCAGATATTTTTATCGCCATTTTGCTTTGTCCTGATTAACGGTGTTGCTCTATTCAATACTCTGTGTTGATGTGTTCTATAATGTTGTGTATTTCTTTGATTTTG
>PVJX010039194.1:0-15878 GCA_004027295.1 Dolichotis patagonum
TGTTATCCATGATTAGGTTCTTTCTTTCCTTTGCACACAAACATGTCTTGAGCACGTACTGGATACTGCCATGTACAACGTGGCTATGCACGGGCGAAGACACTGGGGAGCCTAACAATCTTGAACTCCAGTGCTTCCCTCTTAACTGTGGCACCTCAGTGTAACCATTCATGCACCTCATGTTATGTTTATGTGCTTGCAGCTAATGTACAGGAAGACATCACCATGTTTAAAATGCTTTGAAACTCAGTTTTCCAGACACGCAATTGGAAGTGAATAATTTGCTGCTGATCTTCAGGTGCTTTACTGGGGTGACCAGCCCACCTTGATGGTTCTGTGTGCTTTAAAGAGAGAGAAAAAGGTAGCTCTGAGCACCTGGCTTTCCTGCAGGAAGAATCAGCAACTTAGAAAGTGCCAGGCGTGCACAACACATGCGCGTACACACACTTGCGCAGTATGTGCATTTAAATTACAGAATCTTTAAAACAATGGTAGAGATTAAAATCCAATCCTTTTGACACTTTAGGAAATAAGATCCCCAAAAAGCTTCAGTGATTGGTGAAGATTAAAAGTTATCAGATGTGTTAGGGGCCAGTTATTTCACTCAGGAAGGAGGCTTCCTGCAGCAAACGCTGACTCATTGAGCGCACAATAGGACTTATCCCATCCTAGTGGAACTGGATCTCGTATGCTCTGGGAAAGAGACCGTTTACAGAAAAAGAGAAATCTGCTACTGAAGTGGAGGGACGGGTATGGGAGCTAGCGGAAGGACAGGGATGGACAGAATTGGTACAAGTCACTGAAGCTCCTTTTAGAGCGTTTGAGAAAGAAGCTGTGACACTTTCCTGCTTTCAAACCCCTGCTGAGGGTGGGGAAGAAGATTCTGCGGCACCTGTGGCTAAAGAGCCCATGAATCTAGGAAAAAAATCAAGGGGAGCTCTAACCCACTTTAAGAAAGTATCAGCAGTTTCACGGGGAAAGTGAGTTAGAAAAGTCACAGCTACGAAGAAATCACCAGTGTGTGCCTCGGTGGCCTTCCTGGCACCATTCCCTGTGCAGTGCAGACGTGATAGCTCTAAGGGCAGGCCACGGACTGGCCCGAAGTGGCCCTTGTCAGTCTTTAAGAAGTATACAGTGGGTCATACTCCATGTGTGCTCCAGGAGAGAAAGCCCATGATTTTTATCAGATTCCCGAAGAAATCTCTGACCCTAGGAAGTCAGGGATTCTAATAATCACCTCTGTGACTGTAAACTACTTCTCCTGGGTGGAGACATGGTCAGTGCAGAAAGAGGTCAGTGCATGACTGGGCTTGTCCCAGCTTCTTTCCCAAGGTGACCAATGATTTATCCAAGCATGTAGAAAAGAAACACAAATTTCCCTGATTTTATTACCTTTTCCTAAGGCTAGGGTGAAAAAGTGAAAAATGAAGTTGTCAACAGGTACAATTTTGTACTTACTTGTAAAAGAGCAGAAGCACAGACAAAATGGAGTGTGGAAGGTGCAGATAAAATCACTGTTTCATCAGGCACCAGCCGCCTCGGCTCAGCCACTTCTGGGCCTGCCCACAGTTGCCCAGGGTGATGAGAGGAAGCGTGTGGAAACCATGATTAATGGTTTTTACTTATCTCCTATTAAAATGCCTAGCGGCCTCTGAACACAGCTACCTGAATGCTTTAAATTTATTAATTTATTTTTATTAGAATTCAGTGTATCCTCACACTAAATTGCTTTAGCACTTCGCAAAAAATGTGTAAAACTAATTTGTGAAGTACTTTCCGGCAATGTGTGACTCAGACGGTTCATTTTAAAGATTCAACTTTCTTTTTTATTCAGAGCTTTTGTTTTGCCATCTATACATAGGAATCATTCCCAAACTGGCCTGTTCTCACCCCACCGTGACTTAGATATTGTACTTTTTAAGCAGGCCTTGGAACGGCTTAGTATTATGCCGTTTAGAAGGGAGTAAACTGTATATTTGACTTTAAATTTGATGAAAATGGTACTTTTCACACCTCTGTGTGGCTCATAAGAAGGCAGATACATAAACACAATGAATGTTCAGTAAAACTTACTCAACAAACATCTGACTCACCTGCAAGGTACCGAGAAGTTTGAAGGACAGCAGCAGCAGAGAGAGGAGCAAGTTTGTACCATGGGGACTCCACACCAAACTCGACAATATGGGGTTTTGGGGGGGGGCTTAATTGTTTGGGGAGTTTTGTCTTTTTAAGACAGGGTCTCGCTATGCAGTTCAGACTGGCCTTGAACTCACATTGTAGCCCAGGCTGGTCTGGAACTTGCAACAATCTCCCTGCCTCAGCCTCCCGAGTGCTGGGATTATAGGAGTGCGCCATCACACCCAGTTTCAGCAGTGTGTTCTGAACATCGACTCTCTCCTTTGACCCTCACCACAATCCTAAAAAACATACTGTCTTAAGCTTTACTTCACACATGGGAAAATGGAAGCAGCAAAGGTTAAATCTAGCTGGTACCTAGGAGGATCACAAGTTTGAGGCTAAGTGGACAACTTAGTGAGACCCTATCTCAAAAAAAAAAAAATGCTGAGGGTAAAAATGTAGCTCAGCGGTGGAGGTCCTTCTGGCTTGGCACGTGGGAGGCCTTGGACACCATCCCCAGCACCCCTCCCCAAGAAAAGGAAAGAAAAGAAGAAAAGAAAAGAAAAGAAAAGAAAAGAGAAAAGGAAAAGGAAAAGGAAAAGGAAAAGGAAAAGGAAAAGGAAAAGGGAAGGGAAGGGAAGGGAAGGGAAGAGAAGAGAAGAGAAGAGAAGAGAAGAGAAGAGAAAAGAAGAGAAGAGAAGAAAAGAGAAAAGAAGAGAAGAGACGAAAAGAGAAAAGAAAAAAAGAAAAAGAAAAAAACTTAAATCCATTGTTCTAAGGGCTTGGGGATATAGCTCAGCAGCAAAGCCCTTGGCTGCCAAGGTCATGAGTTCAAACCCCAGTACCAAAAATAAATAAATAAACAAACATAAATAAATCTATTGTTCTAAGTATTGTAGGTAACAATTAACAGGCCTAGGACTTAGGTCCAAATAACCCTGCCTGAAATCTGAAAGTTTAAATATGTTAAACTCTGGAACTCGCACAGAAAACAAGACAGAGCTAACGCACACGCACCAGAGCCAAATTACACTTTGTTTTTGAGCAAGTAGCCTTGTGTAATGAAGAGAATTTTATTGCCACTTCATGTTTCATAGTTTAGAAGAATAATGTAGCACAGCAATAAAGCAAATTATGAGGAGACTTTGTACTATATAGGATACTTTGAACTACATTCAAACCCATGTTTATTAATGATTCCAAAAAATATCTGGAATCTCACTCACTAGTCACATCCACTCTGATATTCTCTTTCTTAATGGTGAGAAGGGGAAATTTAGCTAATGCATCTTCTAAAGCAAATTATAACTGAGGACAGAAAAGAACTGACAACATGAAGATTCATAGAGGAAATCTTTAAGAAAGAAGCAAAAGTGTTAGAAAAATCCACGTGTGAACTTGGAGCCTCGCCCTCAGGCAGCCTGGACGTGGACCGTGGGGACAGGAGCAGGAGAGCGCATGTGCAGACCTCTGCAAGGCTCTGCTCAGCTCCGCATGCCACAAGGAAATCCACGACATCGCACCAATGCAAGGTGCTTGCCAGGCAGCCAGGCTGCTAAGAGGAGAGTAAATGCCATCTATTTTAAAAGGAAACTTGTTGCGACAGGATTTGGGCTTGTGTTCATTGAACAAGGGTGTTTAAATAACCAAAGCAAAAAAAAAAAAGTTTTGCATGAATTTCCATTTTTCTTGAATTTCCAAATGCATCTTCTGAGGCTTCTCCATCACATGTGGTGACAAGAACCAACGTGACACCCAGCAGAACAAAGGAAAAGAATGGGCAGTGGACAGAGCCTGGGCCACGGTAAGAGCCACTGCCACGAGCTGACCGGGGATTCATATTCAAGAGAAGCTTCTCATGCCCTACAGCTTTGTATCAGTGAGGATCTTTGGCTTAAATTCAAATATCCTTTAAGGTATCATGAACCCCACAATGGAGCCCTGAAATATTGCTTATTCAAGAGTTTGGATACTAGAGGTAACCCCAAAACTGTTTACAAAGAACTTCTGTTGATGATGACTTGATTTATTCATTGTGACATCATCATAACTTTAAAAACATTGCTATGAGTGCAAGGCACTGGGTGGAACTGCCTGCCTCTTAGGCTGCAGATCATGGTTGGTGGAGTCACTCTGGG
The DNA here is from genome assembly GCA_004027295.1 of Dolichotis patagonum. Classification (NCBI taxonomy): domain Eukaryota; kingdom Metazoa; phylum Chordata; class Mammalia; order Rodentia; family Caviidae; genus Dolichotis; species Dolichotis patagonum. The sequence continues at coordinate 4,257 of PVJX010039194.1, forward strand.
CTAATCAGATCAGTGGTGACAGCCATACTGACTGCAGCTAACGTGTCACAATAGGCTCCACAGAGAGTTTCATCTAATAAAACTCTCATGCACTTCAGAGAACTAAGAGTTTTATTTCTGAGATTATATTCAAGAGAAGTGGGCTAAATACACATTAGAAAAGAAAAATATCACAAGCATAAAAAGATCACAGGGATGGACATCTTCACAGAAGCTACTGCATCATTTTTATCATTCAGGACTCTTCCAGCTCTAACAGTTTTAAGAAGAGTTTTGTCTTACACAACTTAAAAGACCTGGAAAACTTCAGGCATTATTAGATGTAGATGCACAGATGATATCAGGAACCTGACTCCATTGCTCAGCTCACCTGTCTCTTCCTGTCTCCATTCTCAGAGATGCTGTCTCCTCAAGTGGTGATCAAAATGACATCCACTTGGTCTCCTACCAGCCTACCATCACCAAGAGAATATCTTTTTCAGGTGCTGCAAGAAAATGAATTTCATTGGCTTATTTTAGGTCATGTGACCATCCCAGAGCCAATTACTGTGGCTTCTGTCATACTTTATTTTCATTGGTCAGGTCCAAATCACATGTCTAAACATGGATTTATGTAATGGGACCAACCTTACTTTAACCTGCATTACTATTCTATGGCTTCCACAACAAAATACCATAATCCTGGTTTGAAAAATTAAAAATTGTTTTCTTACATTTCTGGAAGCCAGATGTCCAAGACAAAGGTGACATCAGGGTGGTTTTTCTGATAGCTTGCTCCTTAATTTGTGCATGGCCAGGTTTTCTCTGTGCTTTTGCATCTTTTCTGTGTGTGTATATGTGTCCTAGTATCTTATGACACCAGTCATCTTAGGATCCACCCCAATGGCCTTCTCTAGTTTCATCACTGTTTTCAAGGTCCTACCTCCAAATACTCAGCTTTTAAGTTTAATTTTCTAAAACAGTTAGAAGGCTAGTTGGGCATGGTAGTACACGCCTGTGACCCCAGTACTTGGGAGGCTGAGGCAGGAGGACTGTCATGAGTTTGAGGCCAGCTTAGACTACATAGTGAGTTCAAGGCCAGCCTGAACTACATAGTGAGACTCTACCCACTCCCCCAAACAGAAGCTTTTCCCCCAAAAAAATTAGGAGGCTGTCAGTATAAGGAGGAAGAAATTAATGCCAAGCATCCCAAAACAATAATACCTGTCATACCTCTTCCATTTCTTCAGGTCCTAGCCCCACAATTCTTCAGGGCATCTGCCACAGTCTTATTTGAGCCAATATATCTTGTCACTCAAGAATGCCCACACTTGGAAGGTTAGCACCTTCCATTAAAAGTACTAGAAAGGAATTTTAATGCTTTTAAACCATATTTCTTAAGAGTACTCCATTAAACATTGGTTTCATTGGGGATTTAAGTAACTCTTACTGAAAAGGATTATGTGGTTAAAGAAATGTTTGTGTTTTGTTGTGTTTGGAAACACTTAACTCAAATTAAGACAAGTTTCTAGACCACATTTCTTTCCAAACCTTTTAATATGTTAATATCCTTTGTGAAGCCCCAAGAATGAGCGTGTAATCTAAAGTATGTACGATTCCTACAAACATGCAAGAAAGAATGCTTCCTTATAATACTGACATCCACATAATAGGACATAAAATTAAGTTTTGATTGAGTAGTGGAGGCAAAGCAAAAGAATGATTAGACATCCGTGCTGCTGAAAACTGGCTTTTGCCAATTCCAGAATGCTCCAGCCAAATCTGGTGCTACAGAAATGTTTGTGGCTGTCCCAAATTCACATGCTGAACTCTAACCCTGAAGTGACAGTATGTAAAGGTGGGCCTTCCTGAAGAAGCTCAGGTCATTTGGGAGTACTCATAAATGGGATTTGCATCCTTTTTTATTAAAAAAAAAAAAAAGAATCTCAAGAGAGATGCCTCTCTCCTTTTTCCACACAAGCACACAGCATGAAAGTGCTATCTATGAACCAGAAAACAAACCCTTATCAGACACAGTCTCCTGGCACCTTCACCTGAATGTCCCAACTTCTAGAACTGTGAGAAAAAAGTTCTGTTGTTTATAAGCCACCCAGCCGATGCTATTCTGTAACAGAAGTCCAAAAGAACTAAGACATCTGACACACTAAACAGCTCGACCTCAGCCGCCAGGCAGCAGGAAATTCAGATTTAAAAGAAGAGGCCAACCAAGGCCAGCTGTGGAAAAAAGTGGAAGTAATTTAAGTGGCCTACTGTGAGAGATCTGATGATTTAGGGGCTGAAAGGTCTACAGTGAGATTTCCTTAGCATCACTTGAGTGTCTGGATCACGGACCATGAGATTCGTTTTATCACTACACACATACACACACACACACACACACACACACACACACACACGAAGATGAAATAATCTGGGACTAGTCCAAAGTGAAGCAACCTACTACCTGCTTGCTCAGGCAAGGGTACAGGTCCAAGATGAAATAATGTCTGTTGAACTTGGCTGACCCATAGCAGCAACATACATGCTGAGTAAACTGACTGCCATATGAAGCTGGAATTAAGCTTAGTGTGTGACAGCATTTGCTTTCTACTTGTAGACATGGAAAGAATATCCTTCCACGTGCAATCCTCCTGCTAGTTGACCTCTGAAATAAAACGGAGTACAAAGTGTCAAGGAGACTAAGGCATCTTTCTGACATGTGGTAATTACCCTTAAAAATATACCTCCCAAAGAAGCCCCTAAAAACCACCACGGCCTGGATTGTGGCAGTGTTCATAAATCACTAGCTCTGGCCCCTCAGAAGTTTAGGAAGTTAGCAAGGACACTTGACAGAATTATTGCCTTTATTAATGCTATGGGTTTGGATTATTTATTCAAGATTACGAGGATCTGAAAACATGGACTCCAATACAGCCTTCTCCTAAATCACAAGGAATGGTGCAGAAGCCCCTCGTGAGAGCAAATTCATGCTCTTTGCTGCTGTTGGGAAGAAGTTCTTCAAGGGACACGAGGCGCTGATTAAACTCCTAGATGAACAACGATGATTAAAAGTATCCCTTCTGCTCCAAACACTATAAATGTTAAACACATGCTTTGCAGTTCAATTATTTTAAGATATTTTCCAACATGACCTTTATAAATATTTGTATGTCCCTCCCACTCTCCAAGCAGTGAGTGACCGCTGGCCGGAGGCCCCTGGGGAGATCTAATGAGGAAGTGCTCCCGGTGTGTGAACTATGCCCTGAGAGTAAGTCAGCCCCCGTGAGGATGTGTGTTACCTCTTCCAGGTCACAAGGCTTCCAATTAGGCTCTAATTACTAAAACACTAAATTATTCAACATGCCCTGAAAAAAAATAAAGCTTCCCAAAGTTGGAGCAGACAGAACCTCAGCAGGAGCAGGAAAGGCTTCAGGAACCATCCACTGCCACCTTCCTCTTACAGACGAAGGAAGTGGGATGCAGAGAACGGCAGAGAGGAATCGGCACGTCCTGGAACATGGCTCCGTCTCTCCACAGTTATCACCGAATGTAACTTTCAAGGCTTCGGACGTTTGGCTGGTTTTCCTTCTCCCTCTTCATCTCTGTCCCTCCCACCCTGTGTTCTTCCTTTTCTACACACAAAAGTGGGAGTATTCTGCAGTGTCTATTTCCCATCTCTCTGCCATCCCAACCTCACTCCCCAGCAAACTAAGCCACCTCCCCTCCCCAAGCCCAGAGCACATTGAGCCATAGCTAATAATTTTCTGTCTGTCCTTCCTTCCTGGGAAGGCTGGCAGACTTCCGCTCAGCCTCTAAGGTCCAGCTGAACACTCTCCCTGAAACAGCAGGCCATTCTCTTTCTTGTGCTACCAGAGTCATTACCATGCATGGTGCAGTGCAGCACTTACAGTGATGAATTCTAAGTACTGTGTGCTTATATGTCTCCTTGACTAAGTAGCGGCCCCTGCACAATGACTGGCACGTGAATTGCAATCTCTTCTACTCCAGGTCCCGCTCCAACTCTAGCCCAAATCCCTATTTCCTGGCCCACTCTCGCAAATAGTTCACTTATCTGAGGAATGAGTCACTGACATCTCAAACCCAACATTTCCCAAACTGAGGCCGCTGTTTGCTTTGTCCATCCACCTACCACCGCAGACCGTCTCCTGGTCGTCACCTTCACACTGCTGTAAATGCTACTGCAATCCCGTCAGTGCCTCAAGTTAAAAACTCGACGTTTCCATAGGCTCCTCTGTGTCACCTTCCTTTTACCAATCGCCCAACCCTAGCTGGGGGTGGCACAAGCCTGTAATCCTAGCACTCTGGCAGGCTGAAGCAGGAGGATGGCAAGTTTGTGCTCAGTTTGACCAACCTAGTGAGGCCCTGCCCCAAAATTTAAAAGATTTTTATAGCTCAGTACAAAAAGCCCGGGGTTCAATCCCAGTATAGCTAAACAAAATCGCCAAACTCTGTTCATTGTGCTTTTACTGGGACTGAAGTTTGAATCCAGCCCTCATTACCTCCTGTCTGGCCATTTCCAGGGCCTTCTGTTCTTCTCCTGTCTCTGTTCCTGTTCTTCAAGCCGCCTAACACACCACTGCTGGAGTAACTACCTCCCAGGTAAGCTTGGTTATTTTGTTTCCTTGCTCACAAACTTTCTATGGCTCTTCTCTGTCCGCAGTCCAAAGTCTCCGCGTTTCATTCAAGATCATCCACAGTCACTCTCCACTGCATCTCCATGCTTGCCTCCAACTATTCCAGTCATTATAATCTAAGCACAACCTCACTGCATTTTCCACTACAGCTCCTCTTTCTGTTTCCAGCCTATAGCTCTTCTCATTAATTATCAGCTAAAATTCAGCTCCTTGTATGACAATTACATGAAATCTAAGCAAAAAGTAACTGATCCTAAATGCTACAAAGCACCTTATTTTTAACTGTGGTTTGGTTTGGTTTGGTTTGGTTTGGTATCAGGAATCGAACTCAAGACCTTGCACTGGCCAGGCAGGCACTTATACCACTGAGCTAAACTCCTGACCCCTTAACTTTGTTTTTATACGATCCTGGTTTCCCCTATAAGATGGGAGGTGGGAGAGATGAGACGATTTCACGTGATTGGAGCAGAAATTGCTATATACCCCACAGTGCCCACTATAGTACTTGGTAAAGAATAGGCATTATTTATTTTCTGTTTTTTAATTATCATTTATATTTTTCACAGTACTGGGAATTAACCCTCAGGCCTTGCACATGTGAGGTAAGCACTCTAACACTGAGTTATATTCCCTGCCCTTTTTATTATTGTTCTAAAATTTAAGACAGAGGCTCATTTAAGTTATCCAGGCTGGACTTGCACTTTGAAACCTCCTGCCTCAGCTTTCTAAGGAGCTGGGATTACAGATGTGCATCACCATGCCGACCTCATCTTTATTAACTCATCCTCTATGTAGGTCTATTAAAATAATTGGACAATTAAAGTCCCAAATCATAGTCACAATAAAGCATGAGCAACAAGCAAAGAAATTTTAGCATTTTTCAATCTAAATCCTAAGGTCTGCCACCCATATTGTTATCGTATTAGATACAGTAGCATAGTTATGGTGGCCTAACACTTACAGAGCATTTGCTGTGGCCAGACTACACTGTGCTGAGTACTTTACCTGCAGTCTCTAACTCAGTGTTACAGTTTGTGTTTGGATGGCTGCCACGCCTCATGCAGTCATGGAGGTGGCTGAGTTTAGCATTTGTGACTGGTTTGTTGTCTAGTGCTGGGATTGGCAGTGTGAGTGCTGTGCCCGCCGGGGCAGGGAGTTGGCATACAATGTAGGGGAGGGAAGGAGGTGTGCTCTCCCCTTTTGCTCTTTTAGCTCTTGTTGCTTGTGGCTGCCATGAAGGTTGCCTGTTAGCCATGCCACCTTGCCTTGGAGCCAGCTGAGTACGGACTCCACAAACTGTAAGCTAAACAAACTTTTCCTCCCCTAATTTTAGCATCTAGTATTTTGTCTCAACAACAAGAGCAAAGTAACCAACACGCTCAGCCTTCACAAATAAGTTTCTGATAGAGTCTGACTCAGTGGCTGACATGTGATGGCTGACAGCCTTCAAGCCTCCCTCTTCCCTCCTCCCTTCCACTTCACATGTGGCCAGGTGGAGAAGAAACCCTGGATGCTCCCTCCTTTGGCTCCACGACAGACTCAAACCACAGTTCAAACACAGAAGCCCTTAGTCCAGCCTCACTGTCTAACTACAACAAAAACCCCAGTTCAGCCTCCTGCCCCTATTCATTCCCCCCGTCCCAGACCTACTTTGGAAGGCTGCCCAGCTATCTCCAGAAAACCTCATGATATAAATGACAGTTTCATACCCTCTTGCTGTGTGTGTCACATCCAAACCAAATTTGGGACAACCCATCCTGACTCTGAGGTGTGACAAAAAAGACAGATACTATTATTACTCCTCTTCCTTGAACCTGTGGGGCAATTGAGGTTCACTGCTTCACCCAAGATCATGCCACCATAAGAGGAAAGACTGATTCCGGTCCTAAGCTCTTAATAGCCACAGTTCATTTTATTCTGCTTGGATTACTACCAAGTGCCTTCTGCCTGGCCTCTTTGTCTCTAATTTCCCCTCCCTGCATTCTCTCTTCTAAATGAAAACCAGTAGCAACACAAACTTGAGTAGGTAGGTCGTCCTCCTTTATGCCTTGGCTACCTATGGCTATGTGGATGGTTACTCTTTGTAAACTGAACTCAAGCCACACGCCTTCTTTGAAAATCTCCACGTATCCCCAGGCAGCCTTCTCCCTGCTCTTTATTTTTGCAGGCTCTTTTTCATACACTGTATGATAACAACTGTGTTATAAGACAACATTTGTTCTCATACCCATCTCCCGAGCTATACTGTGTACTTCCAGTACATCCTCTGACACAGAGAGGAAAAGTAAAACTTGGAGAATAAACATGGCAACAGACTAGCATGCAGGATTCTGAGGAGAACAGAGTTTTGTTCAGATTACCTCACTTCGTAACCCTAACTCAAACACTCCCCAAGAAACATTGTATTGCATCTGCCCAATGTACTCCTGAAATAATATAGGGTATACTTTTCTTGAATTTAAATCATTTTTTTTCTTCCTAGAATGTTTGGGTTGTCATTTATACACTTGAATTTTGAAATCATGATAACTTCCTGCTACTCTGTTTGCCTCCAATTCTTCTTCCTTCCAATCCAAGTTAGGAATGTTCACCTGAAGGAAATCATTGTCTCTAGACAGTTATATGTTGCCCATATGGAAACAGAAGAGCATGATGAAATTCACCCCTCTATTCATCCTTGCTGAAGTTAGCAGCTTCAATCTCCCCATTTTATGAACTACCAAACACAGGAGCATTCCTGTCAGTACCACTACACAAAATGGCGGCTCCCCCATTTTGAGCTCCATAGGTGAATGGGTTCCCCAGAAAGTGAAAAGATGGCCTTGCCCTAAATATTGTTGACATGATTAACCCACATACACTTAGAGTTTAGCTCCTTTCATAGGGCACTAAATAAAGAATAAGTTAAGAGGTTTGGGGAAAGTCAAAGCCCTCTTTCATTGACCTGGGAAAACACAATCCAGGAATCTGCAGTCAAGAGACATGAACCTCCTTATTGTCTTTCAAGCTTTGCCTCCTTAAACAGAATATCATGCACCAGTCACTGGTCCCAGAGGAAGACACTAAACACCTCACCAGTCTCTGCTTATGTTCCTAGATCTGCCAGGTTTATTTAGAACAAATCCAGCTGCCAAACATTTTGCATAAACCCAATGTCAGAGAATAAGCTCAAAGCCACAAAATACTCCCATAAGTCACACAAAACAACTTTATTACTCACAGATACTATGAATCAACAGAGTCTAGGATTTATGGCAAGCTGGTCCCTCAAGACTCAGAAAAGCTGCCCAGGACAGAGGGAGTCTTGTCTGTGCGTGCCCCATTTTGTACTACGGCTGGAGAACCTTGAAAGTGTTCCACCCTGGGCTTTATGGCCCAGGACACTGAGCCTGCTGAGCCAAAGTGCTGCCAGACAAGCTCTTCCTGGAAGAAGGTAGGCAGCATAAGCTGCTGTGGGCAGCTCCTCCCAATTATCTGGGAGCACCACATTCTTAGCACATTGTATAGTCACTCCAAGAACTCTGTGCAGGAGAGGAAGATTTGGGTCCACCTAGCCACCTAAGGACTTGTCCTCTAACATGCCAGACCCATTTCTGATCAGTTACAGATACTCCAGAAAGTAAAAAGATGTCCCTGGCCCCTCTAGTTTGACATACTTTCTAGTAGGAAGAAAGTAAAGCATAATCCAGACTATGCCCTTCCCCATCCTTTACTCGTCTATTCCTCAGCCTCTCTGAACTAAAAGATTTAATATGTGAGAAATGTCCCACAAAACATCAACCTCTCCCTAAAAAGGTTTAAGGACCTTGAATTAGTCCACCAAGTAGTATTAGATTATGTTCTCTGAAATCAATGAACTTGTATCATTGGTCACACTCAGATAATTCAAATAACCAGTTAAATCTATCAAATAACTAATTTAAACTCACTCTTCTAAATTTGCTGATTTTTTTTTTGTAGTATGTGTTAAAAGCTATTCCATATCACTCAGTGCTAAAACCAACATAGTGAAGATAATGAAAACAGTTTTGTTTCATGGAATCTTTGAATCTATGAGGTTGAGAGTTTTTCTTGAGTAGTAAATATCTCAGTTTAAAGGTAGTAATACTATTACTAGGAGTCAGTGTTTTCCTAAAATCATGAAGACATTCTTTTGCAAAATTGGTAGTTTCCTGTTCTATTGTCTGTATTTTTAATTTTAAAAGAAGTTCTTTTATGTATCCTCATTGTGATCTAAAACATTGCACTGAACTGCAGCTCACACATTTATTAGAATAAAGATGGTATTAATGCTGCCCGCAAAGGACTTCAGCAAGTAGACGGGGAAGGGGAGGCTGGGAGGCAGCATCTCGGCCACTGGAAAATGAACTCAGCAAGCATGGATCAAAAGCCTGTATCTGTGGACCGACTCGAGTAGGAACTGGATGGTGCTAAACTCCACTGGCTAACTTGGCCCACAAACGACAGTGTTTTTTAAAAGTCTTGCTTTTGGTGTAAATGTCATATTTTCCTTAAGCTTTAGGGTCAGCAAGGCTAGCAAATTCTCTACTTGTTCGGGTATACTTAAACCACACATAGCAAATCTAGATTTGCAGAGTGTACAGAAAGAATTTTTAAAAAGAGAAATAGAGATCTAATGTTAAATATTAGCCATAATGTTAAATAATATTACCCATCATGTCAAATAATGTTAAGTATCCTCCATACTACCCACCTACAAGGGGGTGACTGAATATGCAGTAAATATTAAATTTTTAAAACACTTATTACAATAAAAGGCACATTTCCAAGAATGATGGCATTAGTACGTTCGAAGCAACAAGGGATATCTTGAGTGTTCTGAGGAAAATGAATGGCGATGTGTCTTCTACTACAATAATGGTTTTAATTTAAGCGTTCAGTCTGTATTTTGATCATACCTCATTGCTCAACCTTGCTTGTTGAGACTGAATCCTTCATTTCATTATCTTGTACATGCAGAGCTGTGTACAAAACCAGATCCCATAGAGATATGGAAGTAATTTCCATTTTGCCTGCCTACTCTTTTTTGCTCAAATATGACAAAGGAAAGTATTTTCTAAAATGTGTTACTATTTCTCTTAAGAGATCAAAAAAATTTTAAAGCAAACTGTCCTTAATTTTAATTGGTATTTTTAATTGTAAAAAATATTGTGAGAGATAACAGAGTATAGTTATCTATCTCACATAGAAATACATACATACATTTATATATGTATATCTACATACATATAATCTTTTCGTTTCCTCCTTTTCTCCTTTCTCCTATTCCAGGTGTTCCTTCTTTTTAAAGCACTTTCTTGAGCCAGTGGACCATGGACTGAATCAACAAAAACGCATGTCAAAATGGACCTCTCCTTCTTTAATGTGCAGGTGTCAAATATTTAATACCAGTGACCAAAAGGTGATTAATACGTGTAACATGATTAAAATGTTTTAGAAATAAATGTCATGAAACATTACCAAGAAAAAAAACACATTGTGAGAAAACAAATGTCCTCGTGGCATTATGTGTGGATAAAGAGGCCGTGGCTTCCTTTCCTTATCTTGACAGAGCCCACACCTCGATTCAAATGGAGAGTTATCACACACTAAATGTCCTACATCAGCCTGCAGTGGTGAGGCACCGGGGAAGGGAGTCCATTGATCACAGCAACTGTAACTGCTCCAGACCATGCAAGTTAATTCAGATTTCAAAGCTGAAAGGCCTATTAGATTCTTCAACGAGAGTAGAAAAAAAAAAAAATACCGCATGTGGCAGCACATGCCTTTAATCCTAGCACTCAGGAGGCTGAGGCAGGAGGATTGTTGTGAGTTTGAGACCAGCCTGGGTTACAAAGTGAGCTCAAGGCCAGCCTGAACTGCAGAGCGAGACCCTGCCTCCAAAAAAAAAAAGTTTCCCCATTCTTCCTTCTAGGAAGAAGACTGTTCACAATAAAGCTTGGGAATCACCATTTAGTAGAAACATCATAAAATTGAAAACCACCCTCATGATTGTTGAGTCCAGTCTTAAAATAATTATACAATTCCTCCCCGCCCCCCAAAAAAATCTTCATCCAGATGTTCTTCATTTCCAACAATTATTGGTCTCAAGGTCACTTTCACTGTTTAGAATAAAAATGATAATGCCTTCCTTCGGGGATACACTTTTGAGAAACACTACTCAGACTGTTGTCTATGGACCACTTGGAGCTCCTGAGGCCCTTTGAGGCGTTTGGTGTGCAAAACTACTTTCATAATAAAACCAAGACACTCTACCTTTTTCACTGCACTGATGGTACAAAAGCAATAGGTGAAACTGCTGGTGCCTCAGTATGCAGAAAAATGTAACAGCGAACTGAACTAGCAGTCACTGTATTCTCCACAACCAGCCACTCACGGCAGGAGGCCAGTTCTACCAATGACCTTGACGAAGCAGTCAAACTGAACTTACTAAATCTGAACACTTGCATACACATTTTTAAAATATGCTGTTCAGCAAAACAGGAGTAACATACAATAAAGTACTTCTCCTGCATGCCAAAACAACGTCTGCCATGTGCCATCATTGGAGATACAAGTAGAATTGGTCACTATCTTCACAGAACATAGCTGTTACTGAGAAAAATAACTGATAGACTAACTATGGTTATTCTAACTTGGTATTTGGCAGAAATCTTCCAAAAAGATTGACTAAATGAGCCTGTCAGTACAAGATAAACAACTAGAAATATGTGTGCCAATGGTAACATGTGAGAAAAGTAAAGGCCACGCTTAGGAGACTGTATTTCGGATCACACAGCCAGAAATCAAGTAAAGACCGTAATTCCAACAGTGAAGTTTGCTACCATCAGCGTCCTTACTGAACGCAGACTTGTCCAAAGCACGAAGATGCCCAACACACCCAGATCATTCTACATTTTGCCCTTCTGTTGGAGAGGTGTCTCAGTCCCACCTCAGGTGACATGAGCGACAAGCCCCCAGTTTTCTG
>PVJX010039195.1:0-10567 GCA_004027295.1 Dolichotis patagonum
CGAGAACCAACTATATAACACATGTTGAAATGAACAACTACTTTGAAGAAAAAGAGACACTACAATACCCAGTGCTGATTCCATAATGTCATGATGTGAAGTCCAGCAAAACTATCACTTTTTGTTCAAAGTGATCTTAGCTTGCTTTGCCTTGTTTAAGTTCAACACACATGAAGGTATGGACAGCTGTTTTGAGGAGGATGAGAGACACTATGACAGCCATTGTTGGCTTCCCTAATGTCTGGTCTTAAAGACTTGAAATGCCCTCCTCATCCTGCTCAGATCAATTCCATACTAGGTTGTTTCATGTGAATTCCCTGTATGTGACAATATGGACAACTATTTGGAAGAAAACAAGAGTCAATATGATAGAGAGTGAATATCACCGATTGTCTAGTTTTGAAGTTTTTGTCTCTTACATTGCTTTCTTATGATCTGCTTTGCTCTGTTTTGTTGTGTTTAATTCTACCCTTTTGATGTAATTGCATGTGTATTTGCATGGGTAAGATGGATGACCATATTGCTGTTTTTGTCAGATCGTGGAGCAGAACTGTTAACAGTCTCACTGTTTGAATGTCTACTTTACATGTTTTAACTTTGTAAATTGAACAACTATTTCCAAGAAGTCAGCATGTAATTGGCAAGCAATAATTTCTTAGTTTTTTTTTTTGTTGTTGTTCTTTTCCTTTTTTCCTTGGAACACTGTATTGTTGCTACCCTTTATTCTGTTTTGTTTTTTTCTCTTTAAATAAAATTACTTAAAAAAAAAGAATAGAAAGAATTTATTGAAAGAAAGCTTCTGAAACAATAAAAAAAAAAAAAAAAAAAGAAAGCTTCTGTCTAGGAGGGGCAGAAGGGGCCCTGGAAAAGTGGGTTACCCTCTAACCCTGCTTCACACGGGTGTTTACTGCGATGAGGTGGGTGCATGGTGGGAATAAATCTGTAAGAGAGTACAAGCATAGTCAGTTAGGTAATATTGATCCGATGGCAAATCATAGGATGGGTGTGAGAAGGGACAAGACTCTGGTGAACCAGGCTGGGGATATAGCTCAGTGGCATAGGCGCCTATCTGGCAATTGCAAGGTCCTGAGTTCAATTCGCAGTACAAAAAAAAGAATCCGTAAGTGCACTACCAAGTCCAGAAGAAAAAATGAGCTGGGCGTGGCAGCACGCACCTGTAATCCCAGCACTCGGGAGGCGGAAGCAGGAGGATTGTTGTGAGTTTGAGGAGCCTGGGCTCCAATGTGAACTCCAGGCCAGGCTGAATTGCACAGTGAGACCCTGTCTCAAGGGAAAAAAAAAAAAAGACTATGGTGAACCAATAAGGTTACAATATGTATAGTCACTAGGGTAGTACTGATTAAATGGGGGATCAAACAGAAACAAGTCCTGTAGCAAGGGCACTTGGGCAGCCAAGGACTTTTCCGGAAGGGCTGGGGTAAGGAGGTTTGGTTGCCCACCCCAAGTTTCGGGTATCAGTCACTGCTGTTCACCCTTAGGGAAGCATGAGTGAGTAGTTCTCTTTCCTGAAGCCTGGCCTTCAGTGAGCGCACCTCCAGCCAGTTGTCTTCTGCCTCGACTTCTCAGGGGCCCGGCCCTATGACTGCCTGCAGTATTTCTACCTCGCTTAGCTGCCTGCTATAGCTCTGTGTATATTCCTTTTGTCCTTTTCCTAGGCAAGCGGAGATTGTTCCGCTTTCTCACTATTCCTGTCTCAGTTCTCAGCCAGCTTCATGGACTACCCGACCTGAGCCGAGCAGGCTGGTCTAACGCTGAAGATGATGTTTTATTGGTGCTTGTTCGGATGATGCTTCTTTATTGTCCCAGCTCTTCTTTAGTTCAGCAGTCAGCCAATATTTGATAGGCTATGTCTTCTAATCACAGGTCAGCCTGGCCATGGGTCAGCTTTGCTCTCTGGGCAACAAAGGCTTTTCCCTGGTTACAAGGAACTGCATTGTCACTTGATAATGGCCTCTCCATGGCCATAATCTGTTTCTTTTCATATCACTGAGAATAGCATTCTCCAACCTTTTTTGATTATACTGTTCCCTCAGTATATTTGGGGGTAGCATATGTATTTGTTTATAAATTACAATACAGTATATTCCATCACTGTTTATAATTTAGTAAAAATATACAGTTCTGGATAACATGAAGTTCATTGTAAATAACAGTGGATACAAATCAACATTTCAAATAGTCTTGAGGATTTTGCGAGCTTTTAGTCAAAGTCGGATTAGGCTGTCATTTTAAATTTTTATGTTACTAAGTTGCCAGGCCTGGGCTCAAAGTTGTGATATTCCTGCCTCAGTTTAGCAGAGTGCTGGGATTATAGGTCTTTACCTCCACACTACCAGGTCTCATTTCAAATTTTTTATTTTTTTGAGACAAGGTCTTGCAACGTAGTCAGGTTGGCCTTAAACTCAGTATATAGCCCAGGCAGGCCTCGAATTTATGGCAGTCCTCCTGCTTCAGCCTCTTGAGTCCTGGTATTACAGGCATGTGCCACAATACTCAGCACTTTTAAAATTATAAATTTTTATTTTATTTTTTTGAGACAGGGTCTCACTACGTAGTCCAGGCCTGAGCTCATTGCAGTCGTCCTGCCTCAGCCTCCCAAGTGCTGGGAGTGCTATCAGTGTTTTAATTTTTAAAAATAAATTTATCGTGTATATTTAAGGTCTGCAATATGATAATGGTATGAGATACATGTATGTAGTTACTATGCGTAATTATGCAAAAAAATGTGGTTGTCAAAAATTTGATCTTAGAAGTCTATTTTTGTTCTCTTGTGATTTTTTTACAAAAGGCTCTTATAAATTCATGTTTTGTGGGTTTCATTTTAAAACCCAGACAATAGTAAAACCACTTCACTCAGCAAGTGGTTCACATCACAGTGATTGGGTCACGCTTAAGGGATCCCTGCTGCTAACCTGAGGGCACCTCCCTCCTTAGCTTTAGGCTAAGGAGGCATTCCACTGACTGAATACAGAGCCATTCATTCTGCATACTGAATTAGTTGAGTTCAATGCTTTCGTCTTTAGAACTAAGCATACAATTCCTCTCCTCTCCTGCATTGCAAATGAACTGTGTGGCATTCTCTTTGGGATGCAACTCTCCCTCCCCCCAGGATGTATGGACCTCAAGAAATTATTAGTTCAGAAAACAAGTCCTCACATAGGCAACACTACTTCCATTTTAAAACCCCTGTTCATCTCGGCTGCTCAGTCATTTTATAGAAAATGGAATGACTTTGAAATGAATTGTCTTTATACAGATCCATAATTTGCAAGCAAAATCTTTCACTCTACAAAATGTGAAATGTTCTAAGCAACAGCTGTGAGCATTTCAAACGTGCGCTACTTTTTAACGGTTCAACTGTTGCCAAGGGAAACTTGAGTTGGCTTCAAAATCTTTCCTGGTTTTAATGCTGCATTTTACAATCAGAAACTGAGGAAATAGGTTCTGTTTGGCAGGGATATCGAACTTTACTGAAGCTTGAGGTACAGAAATACAAGTTTCAGCTGGACATGGTGGCACATGCTTGTAATTCCAGCACTTGGGAGGCTGAGGCAGGAGGCTCAGTTGGAGCTCAAGGCTAGCCTAGGCTACATAGTGAGTTCAGGACCAGCCTGGGCTACATGAGACCCTGCCCCCTCCACCCCCCAAAAAGGTAAGTGTCTTGCAGTTACAAACTGACTGGTGTTCTCCATGGTTTTATAAGGCTTCGCGATGGGATCACCACAGCAAACGTGGGCATTAGCTACGCATGGGACAGCCATCTGCTATCAGTAGGGGGCGCCTGCCTTCATCTCCGTTTCCCGTTTCAGTTCAAAACTGTGTTTTTATTTTTCCATCCAACTGCCATTTCTAGGAGTGGGCGCAGAAATTTGCAACACCTGAATGCTAAACAGCACACAAGAAAAACAAGTGCATTTTCTTGTCACTTGTACACACGGTACACTGAGCTTTGTTTATACTATACAGTTCTGTTCCGTAATTGTACCAGAAAATGTGCTGCAATGCTCAGCGGAAAAACCAGGTTTCAGACTGGCACATATTATTGATACAAAAGGAAGAAAATACTGGAAGGGAACTACACCAAAATGGTAACAGTGGTTCGCTTTGGGGTTGAGAGATCATGAAAATTTTTCTTTCCAGGGACTGCAGGCTGAACCTAGGGCCTCCTCCAACAGATAAGGCAAGTGCTCTACTAGTGATAATTTTTTCTTTATCCGTCCCCTTTCCCGTATTTTCCAGTTCTGAGCTACTGGTAGTCTGATGTCTATGGCTTTTCCTTTTCTTTTCTGGCCTCAAAAAATGTACGTGGCGTGCGGACCGACAATCCAAGAACTATCTCACCACTTGATTGAGATGAAAAGCAAGTCCTCTCAATCACGACAGCGTTCCCACCTGCATAAGCTCCACGAGCAGCGGAAGCTTGCAGGAGCTCCAGAGAGCACACCCTCAAAACACACGTTTAGGAAGGAGGAGGCGAAGAGGAATCGAAGCGTTGCCCAGGCCTTGGGCAGGGCCCAGGGGCTTAAACTGGGGCCTCCCATACATAAGATTCGGCGGGCGGTAACCGGCTTTGGCAGAGGCGCCCTGGTGCGGGGCCTTGTTTCTTTCACCGCAGCGTGGGATCGGGGCCGAGTGGGACTCTCGAGTCCAAAGGGGCCCACAGAGCATTGCCCCGCCCTAGCTTTCGGAATCTTCCGGGCGACGAGAACCGCCGTACAAAGGCGCCCAGTGCAGAGATGCTTTTCTCGCAGACCCGCCAGTCGCACACCTTCGGGATTAAGCTGAGCCTCTCCCAGGGCCAACGATCGCCGAGGCGCACAGCTTCAGGGTACCCCGACGCCCGGCGGAAGCAGCGGCCGTGCTGCCCCGGCTCGCGGCTGCATCCGGGTTCCTCACACTCCGGTCCAATCCTCGGCTTTCACTCTTTCCACCCTCTTCTGTCCACCCCCCCTCGCGCCGCCAATCCCAGATCAGCTCTCAGTCGAACATGCTGGTAAGGGAGTGAAGGCAGATGCCGGCCAATGACGCCTTGCTTCCCGTTTGAAGTGCCCAATGGGCGGGCGTCGGGGGCGGGTGCTACTAGCAAGGAGGCTCGGTTGCGCGTGTGCCATGGACTCAGCCGCCCGGTGATATTGACAATAGGAGAGAGAAAGGGGCATTGACGAGGACCTACCGCAGGTAGCCAACGGCGGCTCTGGCAGCGGCGGCTGTAGCTCCAGCGGCTCCTCCTCCTTCTCCCGACTCCTCCGCCCGCTGCCGCTGCAGATCCAGTCTTCCTCCCTCCCTTCCCCCCTCCCCACGTCGCCGCCGCCGCCGGGTCCGGGGCAACGAGCTGAGGCGCCGCCCGCCGGGAATGTGAGCAAGGAGCCACCGGCGGAGCCGCAACGGGGTCGGTGCCGATTTGATGGGACGGGCCCGCGGGGGAGGATCGTGAGGCCGCCGCCGCCGCCGCCGGAGCGCTGAGGTTCGGGTCCGGCCGTGAGGCCTACAGGCGCCGCCGCCGTCGCCGCCGCGGAACCGAGGGGACGCCCTACCGGATCGCCGTCGCCCCGGACTCCCAGCCGCCGCCCGGACCTCCCCCTGCACCCGACCCCGCCGCCGCTGCCGCGGCCCCTTCGCCCGTCTCCCGCCCCTCGGAACCACAGATCGTCTCAGATTCCTCCTCAGAAGCTTCAAGGTAACTTTGTCCCTCCCGCCCCACGGCTTGGCCGCTTCCCTTCCTCCCCGGAGCAGCCTGCGGGGCGCGGGACTTGGGAAGGCCCGGCCCAGGCGGCGAGGGGTGCAGCGGGGTGGGGTGTGCGCTCCCGCTTGTCCGATCTACCTGCAGATGCTTCTGATGCGTCTTCTCCTTCGCTTGGTCTCCCTCTTCCCATTTTTTCACCTTTTGGGATTTGAGGGGGTTTCTTGTGCCCCTTTAGTCCTTGGGGGTGGCGGGGGAAGCGGGGGATTTGGAGTAGCGGCGATCTTCCCTGGTGCTTAGGGTGTAGGTTAAGTATCTGTACGCAAACCACTTCCCTGCTCTCCACCCCCGGATTATCCCGAGCCTTAGAAAAGCCCAGTGCCCCCCCTGCTTAGAGTGCTAAAGCGCCGGGCGCCCTGGCCCAGGTGAAACCTGTTTCCACGGGCTTTGCTACCTATGTTCAGTTTTGCAGTGGTTTAGGGCTGAGATCCTTGGCATTTATTCTGAACTGCAGGTGTAAGGGACAAATGATTTTTAAAAACCTACTTATAGATCGTCATTGGGGATGGCTAATGAGGAATAAAAAAGAGACGTAAAGAGTGATAGAGGATCGAGATTTATTGAAATCTTGTGTTGTTAGGGTTAGAATGAGGGCTCAATAATTGACGTGTGGGATTGTAAAGTCCGCCGCTAAATTTACAACATAACAAATGTGACATGGAGGTTCTTGCCCATGCAGTCATCATATTTTAAAGTGCTTTTACATTTTTCCATAGTATTCAAAGTGTGCAATTCCAGTTTGAATTTGTCACACTGTTATTATTTTTGTTTTTTTGAGTCAGGGTCTTGCTGTGTAGTTTAGGTGGTCTTGAACTTGCTGTGGAGCCCAGGCTGGCCTCAATCTAAAGTGATCCTCCTGCCTCAGCCTTCCTGGGATTCCAGGCGTGTTCCACCATGCCAGGCTCATCATATTACTCTAGTTTTAAGGTTAACGTAGGTAGATTTAAAAAATTTTTAATAAACGAAAATCGAAAACTTAAAAATTCCTAACCCCAATGAAATCCAAACCTCAAACATAGCATTCCCCCACCTCCACCTCAGGTGTTTTTGCTGTTTTTACTATGTCAGAATCCAAGTAATTCAGAGAACTTTTTAGTCTTACACATTCGGGGAAGAAGCTTCCTTACTCTTTCATATAGGAGTTAAAAAAAAACTTACCTTATGTATTGGAATGACAGGTGAGTAATTGCCTTGCATCGTTTCCCTTGTACTCGATATTTCTATCCACGTCTGCCATTAATCTTACGGGGAGCCTCAAAGCCCCGGGAATGATGACATCCACTTACTTGGTGAATGGAATTGAGCTTACTACTTGTTACTTTGGGGAAAATAGCTTTCATTTTAATAATTGGAGAGCGTTGAAAATTGTAACACACCATTCAGTTTTCATCAGTTTGATGGAATGAAAATTGGTGTTTGAACTTGAGGATCTAAACCTCAAGGAAACTCCGCTTGGTGGTCTAAGGCTGTGAAGTTATATTACAGTTAATCTTGGTGCTTGGTTTCATCACAGTTTTGTGTATTAAGCTTTAATAACTTTAGATGTCTTCATTCAAAGGGAAAACTTCTTTGAAATGATTTTAATGGTGCCCTTGGTGTGTTCTGTTTAAAGTAATCGCCCCTGTCTTCATTTGCAGTGTGGTGATTTATTGTGGCAAATGCAGCACATTTCATTAAGAGTCCTGCTCAGATAGTTTCAATAATTGTAAATTTCACTGTGCTGTGGCATATTGGTGTAGATTCTTACAGTATAGTAAGAGTTTCAGCTCTAGAATTCATTCATAGTATTGTGTTTTGAGGAAAGTGTCTCTGTGGAAGTTTTCCAGTTGCAGAATAGCTCCAAAATTACTTTTAGAACCAAGATGAAAACTTTTGCTGTTAAAACGTGTAGACAGCATAGAAAGTTCAAGTCTGTATGAACATCTTTTTACTGCTTATAAAGAAGTATAATATATGAGATGCAAATCTACTTACATGATTGTAATATTTTTTTCCATCAAATTTTCCTGTTTTCTCATTGATGTAAAACTTTCTTTGATTGATTATATTCACTTTGGCACATACTGGTGTGTTCATTAATAGTACCTTTGGGAGACTGAGAGTCGCACAACTGGACGTGCTTGCACCTTGGGAACGTGTTTCTGACACCTGTTTCTCTTCAGTAGGGATATGTCCTCAGCACCAACTACTCCTCCATCAGTGGATAAAGTAGACGGATTTTCTCGGAAGTCCGTCAGAAAAGCCAGACAGAAGAGGTCACAAAGTTCCTCACAGTTTAGGTCTCAAGGCAAGCCTATTGAGTTAACACCGCTGCCACTGCTAAAAGGTAAGGCTTCTGACCAGCTCCATTCTTTTCCAGTGGATCTTCTAGTATTTCCTTGTGATTTATTTTTGTAGACTTTCCTGTTTGTTCACGTTCTGTTTTGCAAACTGAAAGGGTGGGAGGCTTCATTGAAGTATGTGTGACCAAGTGTACCCCCTCACCTTTTAAAAGGTCTCAGTTCAGGCTGGGGATGTAGCTCAGTGGCAGAACACTTGTGTATTATGTATGAGGGTCCTGGGTTCAGTCCCTGGTACTGGAAGAATAAGGATGGGGTGAGACTTGATTGAATCTAAATGGCTGAGGACAAGCAAAAAGAAATTAGAGAATTTCTCCCCATAAGTGGAAAAAATAAATGGTAGAGATGTCTAGGTCTGTGTTTTTCATTTTTTTCTTTTGGTATGTAGCTGGATGCACTGTTTGTAATGACAACTGCAAGTTGTACTCTTATGAAGTAGAACCTAGTAAAGGAAACAGTACCAATAACTTACACAAAGAAAATGGTGTTTGAAAAATACATTTTTAGAAATTAAGAAAACATGTAGTTTATAAGTGATTCCATGCATTTTTATTTTGAGATAGCATATGACACACAAAGTATATGATGATCATACTTGCTTAATACATTTTTTTCCTTCAGAGTGCTTTAAGAATAAATTTTTAACGTGAGATTCGTTTTTGCCTAAGACCTACTGACCTGTTTGAATATGTGGATTCTTTTTGTCCTTTTAAATTGTGATTTACTTGCTTCGTTTATGAACAAGCATTATTTGAAATGTGTCAGAACAGTACTTGTTACAATGTGGAAACTGTGACACTCCCTTTGCAGATTGAGTGTAGTTTACTGAGGATGCAGCGTGATGAGTTCGTTAATGCACATTGAGTTCTGCAACAGTTTGTGAAATCAGAAAGAATTATGAGAAAAACTGAAATGCGACTAGAAAAGATCCTCCAAGTTTAGCATAGAATATGTCAAGTTTCTCTTTTCCCTATGTGAACTTTTTTTTTTAAAGAGGAGATTCATAAATAAGATTCCAATGTTTATACTAAATCAGTGGAAATAGTAATTACTGTAAGGATGATATGTCTACCAGTTAGTAAAAAACAAACTCTTTAGAGCTTTGAGGGAGAAGATTTGACTAAAGATTTTATTAGTAAAAATGAAAGTAGCTTGGCTTTGGAAGAAAATGAAAGAGAAATTCTAGGGATAAAACTAAGCATGCTGAAAGTACAAGGTTGGAAGACAGTAGATTGTTTTGCAACTTGTTTGATCTAGCGTATAAATGTAACAGTTATTAGTGGCATATCTGGTGAAGGACATATTCTCTAGGAAGCCTAGATTAAACTTCTTGTAGGATTAGAAGAAATTTTAAAACATTATAAGCCATGGCAAACACTTAAATTAAAATCTAACTAACCATTTACAGCAAAAATTTTGGTTGTGTGGGTAGTGAAAGGTGTGCTTGAGAATTTCTACGCATGCTATCACACCTTGTTGTCTTACTTCTCTTTTCATTGTGCAAAATAGATACATACATAATGTACCATTTTTAAGTCTGCAATTCAGCGTCATTAAGTACATCCACATTTTTTGTTCGGCCATCTCCACCGTCCATGTCCAGGAGCTTCCTGGATTGATACTCTGCCCACCAAGCACTTTGTTTTTTCCTAACCCCACCCCCTGGCAACTGCTATTCTACCTTTTGTCTCCACGAATTTCACTGTGGGTACCACTGGTAAGTGGAGACAGGAAACATTTGTCCTTTCCGAGTAGCGGATTTCACTTGGCATCCTCTCCTGGGTTCACCCACATGGTAGTGTGTGTCAGAATTTCATTCTTTTCTATGGCTGAAGAATATTTCAGTGTGTGTATGTGCCACAACCTGTCTATTTATCAATGGATGCTGGGTTGCTTCCACCTTTTGGGTATTATAAATAATGCCACTGTGACCATAGGTATAAAAATAATTGTTCTGGTCTCTGCTCTCATTTCTTTTGGGTGTGTGGCTAGAAATAGAAGTGCTGGACTATGTGTTAGTTTCTTGAGGAGGAGCCACGCTGTTTTCCATAGCACCTGCACCACATGTCATCCCCATTGACAGTGCCCTGGGTGCTGAGTTCTTTATAGCCTCACTAACTCAAGGTGATTTTGTTGTTGACCGAAACCATTGTAATGGGCTTGGAGTGGAGTTTCACTGTGGTTCTGATTTACATTTACCTAATAACTGGTGGTGCTGAGCTGTGTGTGTATGCCGGCCATGTGCGTATCATTTTAAAGGGAAGCCTAGCATTAAAAGAGCTCTGCTTTCCAGGGAGATTGTTTTTGTGAATTTGTGTACTTTGCCAGCATGGGAGGATTAGAAAGCAGTTTCAGACTGACACAGTGACTCTCGTGTAGTTAGCATGTTCTGGACCAGTATTTTAGAAAGCATTCTGTAAATTAGATTTCTGTGTGTATCTACAGAATGACATAAAGAGCAGTAGTC
>PVJX010039196.1:0-15219 GCA_004027295.1 Dolichotis patagonum
TTCATGAATTCTCTACCTACCCCTATATATTTGAGGTTTTAACTCTTTTGTCTTCCAACAGATTTAGTGTTTCTGTTTTAAGATTTAGATCTTTGATCCATTTAGATTTTAGTTTTGTACATGGTGATAGGCATGGGTCTATTTTTAGTCTTCTGCATATGGATAGCCAATTTTTCCAGCATCATTTGTTAAAGAGACTATCACTCTTCCAGTGAACATGTTTGGACCCTTTATCAAAGATAAGGTGGTTCAGTGGGTTTGTGGTTGTGATTGTATCTTCCACTCTAATCCATTGATTTTCAGGTCTGTTTTTATTCCAGCACCATGTTGATTTTATTACTGTAGCTTTGTAGTATAATTTCAAGTCGGGGATTGTGATGCCTCCTGCCTTGCCTTTGTTGCTTAGAATTGCCTTTGCTATTCAAGGTCTCTTCTGGTTCCAGATGAATTTTAGGAGTGATTTCTCTAGATCTATGAGGTATGTTAGTGGTATTTTGATTGGGATTGCATTGAATCTGTATAGTAATTTTGGGAGAATGGCCATTTTCACAATGTTTGTTGTTCCTATCATGAACAAGGGATGTTTTTCCATTTTCTGAGGTCCTCTTCAATTTCCTTTTTCAGGGTATCATAATTTTCCTTGTATAGCTTTTTAAGTCTTTTGTGAGATTAATTCCTAAGTATTTCATTTTTTGGATGCTAGTGTGAAAGGTGTGGCTTCTCATTTCTCTCTTGGTATTTTTATTGTCAGTGTATAGGAATGCCATTTATTTTTGAGTATTGACTTTGTATTCAGCTACAATGCTGAATTTATTTATTATAGTAGGAATTTTTCAATGGAGTTTTGGGGGTCTTCTATATAAAGTATCATGTCATCTGCAAATAATGATAATTTAAATTCCTCTTTTCCTATCTTTACTCCTTTTATTTCTCTCTCTTTTCTAATTTCTCTGGCTAGTATATCCAGTACTATGTTGAATAGGAGTGGTGACAGGAGACATACTTGTCTTGTACCTGATTTTAAGGTAAAGGCTTTCAGTTTTTGGCCATTTAATATGATACTGGCTGTAAGTTTGTCATAGATGGCCTTTATCATATTGAGGTAAAGTCCATCTATTCTAATTCTCTGTAAGGTTCTTATCATGAATGAGTGTTGGACCTTATCAAAACCTTTTTCTGCCTGTATAGAGATGATCAGGTGGTTCTTACTTTTGGATCTATTTATGTGGTGGATTACATTTATTGATTCACATATGTTGAAGCATCCCTGCATTCCTGGGATGAATCCCACTTGTTCGGGGTGAATAATCTTCCTGATGATTTTCTGTATCCTGTTTGCTAATATTTTATTGAGAATTTTTGCCTCTATGTTCAGTAGAGAGATTGGCCTATAATTTTCTTTGTAGTTGGGTCTTTCTCAGGTTTTGGTATTCGAGTAACATTTGCTTCCAGGAATGACTTAGGAAGAGTTTCTTCCCTTTCAATTTCATTGAAGTGTTTGAGGAGTGTTGGAATTAAGTCTTCTTTGTATTTCTTGTAGAATTGTGCAGTCAACCCATCTGGGCCTGGGCCCTTCTTTGTTGGGAAGGACTTAATTACATTTTCAATTTCAGTAATAGAAATTGGGTTATTAAGCAGTTTTACATCTTCCTGATCCAGATTTGGTAGTTCATATGTATCTAGAAATCTATTTCTTCAGCTTTATTGAACCTATGAGAGTAGAGGTTTTTCAAAATAGGTGTTGATGATCTTCTGCATTTCCACTGAGTCTGTAGTAATTTATCCTTTTTCATTACTTATTGCATGAATTTGAGTTTTTTCTTTCCTTTTTTAAATAAGGTTTGCCAGGGGCTTATCAATTTTTTTATTCTTTCAAATAACCAACTCTTTGGTTCATTAATTCTTTGTACTGTTTTCTTAGTCTCTATTGCATTAAAATCTGCTCTAATTCTTATAATTTCCACCCTTCTTTTGGCTTTGGGATTGGCTTGCTCTTCTTTTTCTAGATATTTGAGTTGTAGCATCAGGTTGTTTATTTGTGTTCATCCTGTCTTCCTGATGTGGGAACTCAGGTCAATAAATTTTCAGCTGAGGACTGCTTTCATTGCATCCCAGAAATTCCGGTAAGTTATGTTTGTATTTTCACTTGCTTGTAGATATTGTTTAATTTCTTCTTTAATTTCCTCCATGGCCCACTGATTGCTCAAGAGTGTATTACTCAGTTTCCATGTGTTTGTGAGGTTTTTGCAGTTGCTTTTATCATTAATTTCTAATTTCATGGCACTATGATCTGGTAACATGCATGAGATAATTTCAATTCTTTTACATTTACTTAAGTATGTTCTGTGGGCTGGTATATGGTCTATTTTAGAGAATGTCCCATGTACTGCTGAGAAGAAGGTATATTCTGATCTTGTTGGGTGGAACACTCTATATACCTCTATCAAGTCCATTTGTTCACATGTGTGATTCAGTTCTGTTATTTCTTTGCTGATTTTCTGTCTAGTTAATATGTCCATTTGTGTCAATGGTGTGATAAAATCTCCTGATATAATTGTGTTATTGCTTATTTGACTTTTCATTTCTGTGAATATTTGCTTTGTATAGCTGGGTGCTCTGGAATTTGGTGCATATATATTTAAGATTGTTATCTCTTCCTCTTGAAGTTTTCGCCTAACTAGAATGTAGTGACCTTCTTTATGTCTTTGGATCTTTATTGGTTTGAAGTTCACATTGTCTGCAAACAGGATGGCTACTCCCACTTTTTTTTGGTTTCCTGTTAAATGAAGTATTGTTTTCCATCCTTTGACTTTCAGTCTATGGGTTACCTTTTGGGTAAGATGGGTTTTTTGTAGATAGCATATGGTTGGATGTTGTTTCTTGATCCATTCTGCCAGTTTGTTTCTTTTGATTGGTGAGTTGAGGCCATTTACATTAATGGTTATTACTGTTATGTATTGGTTTATTATCTTCGAGGTCTGAAATTCTGTCTTCACTTTCATTGAGGCAGTTTTGACAGCTTTCAATAGAATTTGTTACTTCCTGTGTCTCTTTGAATCTGCTTTATGTATTCTGTTTGTTTCTTATAGCGTTCATTCAGGGATTCTATCTGTTTGCTTTGTTCCTCTAATTTTTTAGCTGTGTCTTCACTAGATGTGTTCACTATTTCTTTCACTACTTTTATCATTTCTTCTTTTACCTGGGCAATTATTTCTAATTTGAATTTCTCCATAACTTCTCCAGTTGCTTCTTTATTTCTGTTGATATCATTTCAGTCGTTTCAGGTGTATGACCTCTATTTTCTTCTGTTTACATGGCTCCCAGGCTTTCTTGGGATGGGCTGGTGATTTGAGCCTGCCTTTTGCTCTTTCCTTTTGTCATTTTTCTTGATTTCCTTGGTTTGAGTGGTTTTCCAAAGCTTCCTCTGGGTGTGTGGTGAATCCCTTCCTCCTCCCTCAACTACTAACAGTCTCAGCTCCTCTTCAGGTACTTGGCTCCCTAAATTGATATTCGGAAGCAGGGTGTGGAGAACTTGGGCCAGAGAAAGCCCTGGGGCACATTCCCCTCTCCTAGGGGTATGGATATGAACCAACCACTGGCAGCGCTGTCCTCAAGCTGTCCCCAGCCCAGCCCAATTGAGCCCAGAGTCCTCGTGCAAGGTTTCAGTCTCCTGGACTGAAACAAGACCACTGAGCGTGGTTGACTGAGGCTCTGCAATCTGCTGGACCCAGTCCAGTGTCCCATTAGCTCCCCAGAAACTCAAAAGCTGGAACATAGGTCTCCAACTTTCCCCAGGTCACCAGAGCTCACCTTAGGCAAACCCTACCCCTCTGCATATTCTTGGCTCTCTTAATTGAGATGCAGAAGCTGGGCATGGAGAACTGGGTCTGGCAGAGCCCCAGGGTACAATCTCTTGTCCAGGGGTGTGGATATGAACTCAGCAGCTGGCAGTGCTGCTTTCAAGGTTGTCCCCAGGCCAGCTCAATTGAGCCCAGAGTCCTCGTGCAAGGTTCCTGCCTCCTGGACTGAAACCAGGCCACTGAAAGTGGTTGACTTGAGGCCATGAAATCTTCTGGACCCAGTCCAGCATCCTAGTAGCTCCCCAGAAACTCAAAAAGTGAAATGTAGGTATCCAACTTTCACCAGGTCATTGGTACTCACCTCTACCATAATGTCTTGTTTTCTTCAAAATAGCTATTTATACCATCACACATAATAAAATCAAACAAAACAGAATAAAACCAATCAAACAAATGAATGAAAGCATTATAAGACTTCAAAGAAATATAGTAGGAAACCATGATTACCATAATATATCCCAAAATAGCTGCCCTTACAATCTGACAGCATAAAATCTAACAAAATAAGACAGAAAAAAGCCAAACCTAACAAAATTGTGTTAACAATGCAAGAGTTCAAGGTAAGACAATGAAAAATTGACAATAGTTTCCACCTTTACCTCCCAAGGTGTTCTCCCCTTTGCTCTCACATTAACTGTTTTCCTTTTGGATCCTATTAACTCCTTCTGTTTCTTATGCTAGGGTTAACACGTATGAGTTCAAATTGTTTTGGCCATGATCTCCAGTTGTGTTCATTTACCTACAGGAGCCTTGAGATTATTCTACTTTATAGTTGGGTAGCTTCCCACTCCATGAAAATATCATATCTTTCTTATCCATTCTGCGGTTGATGGGCAAGTGTTACTCTTGTTTTGTCTTGTTGGTTTTTTTTTTTTTGTATTCTGTCACATGAAACAATTGTTTTCTCTCCTTTGATTTTCAGTCAATGACTTTCCTTTCCAGTTAAATGCATTTCTTTTATATAGTGTATCGATGGATCTTGTTTCTTGATCTACTCTCCCTGTGTTTCTTTTTATTACTGACCTGAGGCCATCTACATTAATGGTTACAGCCAGCATACATTAGTTTTTCTCTAATCCTAACCCTAACCCCTGCTTCTTCACTGACACTTATCACTCCTAAATTATGCTTCTTTGCATCATCTTACAGCCTTTGAGTTGTTATTTCCTGATTCTGTGTTATTTTTAAGAGAATTTTCCTTTCATGAACGTTAGCTGCAATCCTATCTTCAAGGTTTGAAAGTCTATTTTCAGTCTCTTTCAAGCAGTTTTGCCAGATTTTCATTGAATTTTTAAGTTTCTGCATCTCTCTGAATCTGTTTCATGCATCGTAATTCCTTTCTATATTTATTCAAGGTTTCCATCATTTGCCTATACTCCTCTTTTTTGTCTCTGTCTTCTTTAGACCTGATGAACAATTCTTTGTGACTTCATCTTCTATCTGAGACATTATTACTGATTTGACTGCTTTTACAATGGCATGAAGTTGTTTCCTTACTTTAGTTGCTATCCTCTTAGAGATTTCAAGTGTGTGACTTCTGTTTGCTTCCATGACAGTATCTCCCATACTTATTCTGGGTGGGCTAGAGATCTCAGTTTACCTTTTGCTCCTTTGTCTTGACATTCTCCTGAGTTCCTCCCAAAAAGCTGGTTGTGGGGCCCCAGGCATTTTTCATGTTGGCTGCCCCTAGGCAGTGTAGGGGGATGAGAGAGGCACCTGGATTCCTCTAATTCTAGATTTACAGGGAGACAGCAAGGCTGGAGTGGACTTCTCTAGACCTATGCAGCTACACTGTGGCTTTGCTGATGATCGGGGGTGCATGGAAGTGGGGCTGCTTCTCTCAGCCTGTGTGTCTATGCTGGGACTCCCACAATGGTGGCAGACACACAGGGGTGTGTTTGTCAGATTCTGCTAGTGGGTGATGGCTGCCTGAGGGAACCAACGGCCTCCAATGGTGGCCTATGGATGCACAGGGCTTAGCTGGCTGTGTTTCCCTGTTCCTGCTGGCTGCTTGCAGGAAGGAGCCTTCTGGTGGCAGCTCCTTGATGGTGAAGACAGATTTGCTGGTTCTCTCTGCCCATGCTGGCCAGCTGCAGGGTGGTGGAGCACAGCAGGCAGAGGTGGATCTGTCTGTCTCTCTTGACCTACGCTGCGCACTCAGGGGAAAGGGCCTTCTGGTGGCAGTGCCTGGCAGGCAGAGACCAATTTCCTGGTTTTCTCAGTCCACGCTGGGCATGCAGAGGAAATTGTTGCCTTTTTTATGTGCAAAAATTAATATTTTGTACATTGGGTAAATAGCTGGCTGAGAGATACTATGTGAATTCCTATTACTTTGCATTTTAAGCATTTAAAATAATAGGTTTATTAATTTTCTCTTGCAGGATTACAAAGTATCACAGATTTAGTGTTTTAAAACACTGAGGATATGTTAATGTCATTAATATTCTTGGGGATTTGCACCTCATGTACAAATGCTCTAGGTTCTCTTTTTAGAGATTCACAGGTGGAAATTAGGGTGTTGGCTAGGATGTGCTTCTTTTCGAATCAAGTATGACTCTTCTCATCTCATATATATTTGATAAAATTTAGTTCATTGTGGGTGGGGGGCTGTGCTCTTCTATTTATTTATTTATTTATTTAGTTAGTTAGTTAGTTATATTTTTGGTTCCTAAATGACAAGGGTCACCTTCTGTGCCTAAAAGTCATTTATGATTTGTTATTTTTCTGTGTTTTACCTCATGAATACCCTTTGTCTCTTTAAAGGTTCACTAAATTGGACCAGGATATTACTCATTAATTCAGACAGCTTCATCACTGTGTGATACACTATCATAATCATAGTTTCTTCTCACATTCAAAGAAAGGAAATTTATGTTAGGGACAGAAATCAGAAGATGTGATTTTGTAAGGTATCTTGCAATCATATATTTTACACTTATATACTTATATACCCATATCTGTAACATTCATATACTTTTGTTCTGTTTATCACAGTGGGTAAGGAAGCACTCAGTGGAAATTCTGAAAATGTGAATTTGATATCTTTGATGCATGTGACACACATAAGAAGACTGACACCTGCTGAATGTTGCCTCCTCCACTTGATCCTTTCTAAAACAAATTCTTCTAAAAACATCAAATTTAAGAAGAGTAGGCTATAAAAATTGGAGTTACAAAATAAATTGAGAATTAGTATCTCAGCTACCAAATTTGAACAGCTAAAATTCATATTAAGTAGACATTTTAAATATAAAAAGAATATTTAAAAAGATTCTGGGTGTCTACAAAAGTCAAAAGTCCATAGCACAACACAAAGTTCTACTGTGTCACTTCTGTAATGGACAGGGAGGGTGATGTCTCCATAGAACTACAGGAGAAAAAAGATCAGACATAGCAACTTTCTGGCCTCAGCAGCTTCAGTCAGTGCCTTGTCCTTTGAGTTTGAAAGAAATTCCAGCTTCTGAAAGCATTTCTCAAGTTTTCTGTTCTAGTCTTGGAGACCTGATTGCTTTTTGTTCAAGGTTTGAACTTTACTGGTTTCCTGTCACTTTAATTTGAGACTCCTCTTCCTCCTCCTCTTCCTTCTCCTCCTTTTCTTTCCTCTTCCTTTTTTTTCTCATGAATATTGTTCACATTGTTAAACGTTATGTGTGCCTGAAAAAGATTACATTATACAATAATTGAGATCATAATTCTATATTTCTTCAAAATTATGGTGTTAATTCTGTAGTGCAGATGCTCTAGTTACCTTTTTTATTGACTACTTAGAGGAATCTGTTAACAAATACCTCATAGGTTGATGTTTTTGTCAATTTTACTTGCGCTTTCACCTTGTTCAGATTTTTATGATTAATTTATTGTTCATGTGTAATTGTAACCATTTCCTAGCAGATTAAAATCACTTATTTGCAATAATTTTTGAAATATATTAAAATGTTCTTTATCATATATATATATATATATATATATATATATATATATATATATACATACATTAGTTTTTCTCTACACTTTTTTTATTTTGGCAAACATGTTTAACTGGTATAAACAGTGTAAAAATCTTATCCTTTTCTAAATTAACAAAATAATAAATGGAGTGTTGAAATCAAAACCACTTATTTATTTATTTATTTACTTTTTCTTTATATATTTATTTTTATCTGGTGCTCAAGTTGGAATATCAGGACTTCACATTAGGCTGCATACTCAACCATTTTTTTAAAAAAAAATTTATGAGACAGCATGTTGCAAAATTTTAATACTGCAAAGTACTTAAAATTTTCCTGTCTCAGCTTCCCATAATACTAGAATTATAAATGATAGTCACTAAATCATGTCAAAAGTATTTTATTGGTAATATATTTAGGCCAATCTAGCTTCATCTTGTGTTATTTGTAATTCTTAAACTTTAAATGTTTTAGTTTAAAATTGTTTTAATTTTCTTGTCTTTT
The DNA here is from genome assembly GCA_004027295.1 of Dolichotis patagonum. NCBI lineage: Eukaryota > Metazoa > Chordata > Mammalia > Rodentia > Caviidae > Dolichotis > Dolichotis patagonum. The sequence goes on from PVJX010039196.1 coordinate 8,312, forward strand.
TCAACAATTGTTTTGCTATTTATTGTGGAAACAATTTTTTGAATTTTTATTTAGTTTACTATCTTTTTAAGTAGTACAAGTTATAATTCATTGGAATGTCAAATGACAAATACTATCTGCCATGTCTTCTTGGAAGACTTTTTTTTTTTTTGTGCCAGGGATCAAACTCAGGAACTTCACACTTGTCAGGCAGGTGCTTACACCAGTGAGCTAAATTCCCAGCCCCATACCATGACTTCTTGAAAATTCTCCAAAATACAAAAATCCTTTACAGTATTTCAACATCCATTGTATTCTTAACATTTACATGCAGTTGAAGATTTCAATTTTAATTTTTTTGAATTCACATAATACATATCATAATAAATGTACTTTTTATGTAATTTTCCATATTTCCTTGAACATCATTCTTTTCTAGTATTAAACATTTTTCTTAAAGGCTGTTTTAATTTTCATCTTTCTTCTCAGACTGCTCCTTCTCTTCATTACCTCCCTCTTCTTTCTGAAATACATATTTTACAACTGGGAGATCTATGCCTGGTAAAATTTTTAAGTTTCTGTCAGTCTGAAAAATACTTGTGTTCATGATTTCAGTCTCAACCCATCAGAAGAGTTGAACGTGGACATCTTTTTAAATTAACTTTTTTACAAACATAGATTTAACACTATTTTTCAAAAGTATCCAAAATTTCCACCCTCTCCCTTGAGGCTAAATTGTTAACAGTTTTATTTTTAAAAAAAACTGAAAAAGGGTAGAAATAATACATAATTTCAAAAACAATAAACAGTAAGAAATCACTAGTTCATAAATAACATATTGTCCTCTTAGAAATAATTGTTCAAGTTACAAAAGTAGAGCATACAAAGTGGGCATTTAAACAGTGAGACTGCAAACAGTTGTGTTCAACTATCCACAAAAACTTAGTAATATGGTTATCAATCCTACACACTTAAACATACATGCAGTTATATTCTTTAGGGCACTTTCTTTTCCTCTCTTTTTTACAATAGCAATTACACACTTTGGGTTTTATTACTCCTACATTTCTTATTACTTTTTACACTAGAGACACAATGTGATATTTATAAATATGATTCTTATTTATTTCACTAATGAGGATAGCCGCAAATTGTCTCCATTTGCCTATGAAGGCGGCAAGATCATCCTTTTTTGTAGCAGAGTAATATTCCATTGTATCAAAATACCACATCTTTTTCATCCACTCTGTGGTTGATGGGCATCTTGGTTGTTTCCAAGATTCAGCTATTACAAATTGTACTGCTATGAATAAGGGTGCACATATATCACTGTGATATGAACTTTTCAGTTCCTCTGGGAAAATACCCAGGAGAGGAATAGGTAGGTTGCATGGAGCTTCCAATCCTAGTCCACTGAGAATTCTCCATACTGATTTCCATAGTGGTTGCAGCAGTCTACACTGCCACCAACAGTGGAACAGTGTTTCTTTTTCCATGCAGCCTCACCAGCATTTGTTATCAGTTGATTTCTTGATGGCAGCTATTCTTTCCAAAGTGAGATGATATCACAGAGCTGTTTTAATTTGCATTTCCTGAATGACCAGTGATGGTAAACATTTCTTTGTATTTATTTGCCATTTGATTATCTTCATATGAGAACTGTGTTCATCTCAGATGCCCATTTTTGGAGAGGGTCTTTGAATTTGGGGGGCTTGATGTATTTCAGTTCTTTTTATGTTCTGGATATAAGTCCTTTGTCTGAGGGGTTGCTGGCTAAAATTCTTTCCCATTCTGTGGGAAAGAATTCTTTTCACTCTGATGGTGATTTCTTTTGAAGTGCACAAACATTTCAATAATATGAAATCCCAGTTGTTGATTCTTTGAAGTGTTTCCCATGCAGTTTCTGTTTTGTTCATGAATACTCTGCCTACACCTGTGTCTCCAAGACTTCTACCTAATTTGTCTCACAGTATATTTAGTGTTTCTGTTTTAATGTTTGGGTCTTTGATCCACTTAGACTTTAGTTTTGTGCATGGTGATAGGCATGGATCTACTTTCAATCTTCTGCACATGGAGAGCCAATTATTCCAACACCATTTATTAAAGAGGCTATCTATCCTTCCTCCAGGGCACATGTTTAGCCCCTTTGTCAAATATAAGGTGGCTGAGTATCTTTGTACCTATATTTGTATCTTCTAATCTGTTCCTTTGATCCTCGGGTCTCTTTCTTTGCCTGTACCATGCTGATTTTATCACTGTGGCTTTGCAGTATAGTTTCAAATAAGGAATTGCCATGCCTCCTGCCTTGCTTTTTTGCCCAGAATTAGCTTTGCTATTCTAGATTTCTTCTGTTTCCAAATGAATATTAGGAGTGTTTTCTCTAGATCTGTGAGTTATGTCAATTGTATTTTGATTGGGATTGCATTAAATCTGTATAACAGTTTTGGTATTATGGCCATTTTCACAATGTTGGTTCTTCCTAGCCAAGAGCAACGAATATCCTTCCATTTTCTAATATCCTCTTCAATCGCCTTTTTTTTAACCCATAGTATAATTTTCTGCATATAAGTCTTTTATATTCTTAGTTAGGTTGATTCCTAGGTATTTCATTTTTTCGATGCTATTGTGAGGAGCAATATTTTCATATTTTCTCTCATTGAGTTTTTTGTTTGTGTACCCAAATAGTAATGATTTTTGAGCACTGACTTTGTATCCAGCTACACTGCTGAATTTGTTTATTATTTCTAGTAGTCTTTTAATGGATTTTTTCAGGTCTTCTATATAGAGTATCATGTCATCAGCAAATAGTGATAATTTAACTTCTTCCTTTCCTATCTTTACTTCTTTTATTTCTCTTTCTTGTCTGATTTCCCTGGCTACTTTTTTTCAGAACTATGTTGAATAGCAGTGGTGATATTGGACATCTTTGTCTTGTTCCTGATTTTAATGTGAAAGTTTTCAGTTTTTGTCCATTTAGTGTAATGTTGGCTGTTGGTTTGTCATGGATGGCCTCTATTATACTGAGGTTGACAACGTGTATTCCGAGTTTCTATAGGGATTTTATCATGAACATGTGTTTGACTTTATCAAAAGCTTTTTCTGCATCTATTGAAATGACCATGTGGTTTTTGTTTTTGGCTCTGTTGATGTGGTATACTACAGTTATTGATTTGCATATGTTAAATCATCCCTGCATTCCTGGAGTGAACCCCACATGGTCATGAAGTATAATCTTGATGATTTGCTGCATTATATTTACTAGTATATTATTGAGAATCTCTGTATCAATGTTCATTAGTGAGATTGGCCTATAGTTCTCCTATTTGGTTGGGTCTTTCTCTGGTTTTGTTATCATGGTACTTGCCTCCAAGAGTGATTTAGGGAGGACTGCTATCTTTTCAATTTCATTAAAGAGTTTAAGGACTACTGGGATCAAGTCTTCTCTAAACTTCTTCTAAAATTCACCCATGAATCCATCAGGATGTGGGCTTTTCTTTGTTAGTAAGTTTTTAGTTACAGTTTCAATTTCAACTGCTGATATTGGGTTATTCAAAATTGCTATATCTTCTTGGTTGAGCTTGGTAGTTCATGTGTTTCTAGACATCTGTCCATTTCCTCTGTGTTTTCCACTCTATGTGAGTAGAGATTTTCTAAGCAGGTATTCATGATCTTTTGAATTTCCATGGGATACATAGTAATTTCCCTCTTTTCAGTCCTTATTGCATGAATTTGTTTTTTTGTTTTTCCTTTCTTTTTCTTATAAGGTTATCTAGAGGTTTGTCAATTTTGTTTATTATCTCAAAAAAACATAGCTTTTTAATTCATTCTTTATATATATTTTTTAGCATCAATTGCATTGATTTCTGCTCTAATCTTTACAATTTCTTCTCTTCTATGAGCTTTGGGTTTAATTTGCTCTTCTTTTTCTAGAAGCTTGAGATGAATGAAGCATTAGGTTGTTTATCTGTGCTTATTTGTTTTTTTTTTTTTGATATGAGAATTTATTGCTTTATATTTCCCTTTTAAGACCAGTTTCATTGCATCCCACAGATTACAGTATGTTGTTTTCAAGTTTTCATTGAATTGTAGGTATTGCTTTATTTCTTCATCTGTATCCCACTGGTTGTTCAAAAGTTTTGTGTTTAATTTCTATGTATTAATGATGGTTTTGCAATTTCTTTTGTCATTAGTTTCCAATTTCAGGGTGCTATGTTCAGATATTATGCATGGGATAATTTCAATACCTTTGCATTTACTTAAGAATGTTTTATGGGATAATATATGGTCTATTTTGGAGAATATCCCATGCACAGCTGAGAAGAATGTGTATTCTGACATGGTTGGGTGGAACACTCTATAAACATCTACTAAGTCCAATTGCTTACAGGTATGATTCTGCTCTATTATTTCTTTGTTGAATTTGTGTCTAGTTGATATATCTCTTTGTGACAATAGGCTGTTAAGGTCCCCTATTATAATCATGTTCTTGTGTATTTGGTTTTTAATGTCCATTTGCTAACACTTTTTATTCAAAATGTCCAGCTTGCTGTGTCATCTTTGTACTTTTTGCAATATTTTCTAATCCAAACCTCAGAATTGTTTCTAAGCAATTTGTGCCATTTAGAAAGTTTCTAAAATATTTTTTTTAATGAATGTTTTGCCATAGTCTGAATATTAGATGTCCCCAAAGGCCCATGTATTAAAAGAATGAAGCCCAGGATGGCATCATTGAAAAGTGGAGAAAACTTTATGAAATTGGCCTTGTGGAACCTGTAGGTCACCACGGAGAGTGCCTGCAAAGGTGTTTAAAGAACTCCAGATGCTTTTTCTTCTCTTATCTGTCTCCAGGCCATGAGTTGGGCAGTTGTTAAATTGGTCTTCATTGCAATCATTTAACACCTACATTTTGCATTTCTGCAAGCAATGGAAGAAAGTATTACTGTTCCTTCTTGTCTTCACTATCATTTAGAATTTTTTAGGATTTTCATCATTATAATAGATGAGTGTCACTTTCATATTGTTGTTTTAATTGTAGTTCTCTGATACATGGTACAGAGAATCAACTGAGATGCATATTCCTTTGTGAAGAATATGATTAGAAATTTTGCTCATTTTAAATTTTTTAAAACTATTTTCTTATTATTTAGTTCTAAGAATGCATGCAAATAATTTACATTTATTTTCAAAATATATTGTCTGTCAAAAATAAATTGCAGGGCCAAGAATATAAGCCACACAGAACCTAACTGGCAAGTGTTAGGTCCTGGGTTTGATTACAGTACCAACCCCTGCCAAAAATATTAGGAAATAAATTGTATTATTGAGTTCATACTCTATTCATTGATCTTTATTTTACCCTTTATTAACCAATACTTCACTGGCATGGTTTAATAGTGAATCTTGGAGTTAGATAGTGTCAGTTATGCCATCTTTTCTTCAAAATTCATGCTATTTGAGATTTTTGCCTTTTATTATAAACTTTGGAATCAATGTATCTTTATTCCAAGGTGAATTTCCTTTTCTTTTTTTGTGTTGCTTTGATTTTATAAATTTGGAATGAATATACATTTAAGTCTACTTCTTTATTAATATGAAATATTGCTGAATTTAAATTTTTATTTTTTCATCAGAATATTCTATCTTTCATGATATAAACTTTGTACATACTTTATTAATTTATACACATATATTTCTTTATTGTTGGGATGATAGTGTGATTTAAATTTCAAATCTATTTTTAATTTCTAGAAAGTAAAAACTAAAGCAATTTATTTTTGTATTTTGAGTAATATATTATAAAACCTTACTATAATTCTTAATTAATTCAAGAATGTTTCATTCATTGTATCAGATTTTCTACATAGAGAAATATGCATTTGTTATTGCTTATTTGATTTTTCATTTCTGTTAATATTTGTTTTGTATAGCTGGGTGTTCCCAAATTTGGTGCATATATATTTAAGATTGTTATCTCTTCCTCTTGCAGTTTTCCACTAACTCATATGCGGTGACCCTGTTTATCTCTTTGGATGATTCCTGGTTTGAAATTTACATTGTCTGCAAACAGAATAGAAACCCTTGCCTTTTTTTTTTTCTTTTGATCCTGGAGTATTGTTTTCTACCCTTTGACTTTCAGTCTATGAGTTTCCTTTTGGATTATATTGGTTTCTTGTATACAGCATATGGTTGGATGTTGTTTCTTGACCCACTCTGCCAGTCTGTTTCTTTTAATTGGTGAATTGAGGCCATTTCCATTAAAGGTTATAACTGATATATATTGGTTTACTTTTAAAAAGTTATCTTTCAGCTGTTGATTCTTTTTTTTTATTTAAAGAGGAAACAAACAAAACAAAATAAAACAGAATAAAGGGTAGTGACAATACAGTATTTCAAGGAAAAAAGGAGGAGTAAAACAGCAATAAAACCTAAGAAATTATTACCTGACTAATTACATACTGACTTCTTTAAAATAGTTGTTCTAATTACAAAGTTAAAACATGTAACGTAGACATTCAATCAGTGAGACTGTTAACAGTTCTGCTCCATGATCTGACAAAAACAACAATATGGTCATCCATCTTACCCATTCAAATATACATGCAATTATATCAATAGGGAAAAATTAAACACAACAAAACAAAGCAATGCGGATCACAAGAAAGCAATGTAAGACATAAATTTCAAAGCTAGACAATTGGAGATATTCACTCTCTATCATATTGGCTCTTGGTTTCTTCCAAATAGTTGTCCAGATTGTCACATATAGGGAATTCACATGAAACAACCTAGTATGGAATTGATCTGAGCAGGACGAGGGGGACATTACAGGTCTTCAAGACCAGACATTAGGGAAGCCATGAATGGCTGTCATAATGTCTCTCATTCTCCTCAAAACAGCTGTCCATACCTTAATGTGTATTGAACTTAGA
>PVJX010039197.1:0-15902 GCA_004027295.1 Dolichotis patagonum
CACATTATTAATTTAAGTTACAAAATTTCATTCTACCTTTCTTCTATGACTATTCAGCAAACTACAATTAAGGTGGACTTTATGGATATTTTCAAAAAATGAAACAAAATGTCACCTTTTCATTATTTCATCATGTTTGGAAAATATAATTATTATTTATGCTAAGATTTAATGAGGTCATTGCTGTTATTTTAAATGAGTTAATAGTATAATTATCAGTTTTAATTTCTACTGGAGAAATTATCTACAAACTCAAGCCACATCAACAAAAACACTTTAGCATGCTCAGGAATTTTTAAAAGCTAAGGAAGTCCAGAGACTAAAAATTTTAAAACTGTTCTAAGCCAGTATCAGTGTCCTCTGAGTATCTAAATTCCATAGAAAAACGCCTCACCACCCTGTCTGCAGAAATCAGCAAGAGTTTAGGGGCTGACTCAGAAGGAAACAATGTCAGAAAATAAAGGCTCAACTTGAGTATATTTCTCACAAATGTTTTTGAAATAATAAACACTCATTACCAAATACTTACCATACTTCTGATGTGTGACCCTGTAGAGTCAAAGTTAAGTGTGATCAACTTAGCTCCTGCCGTCTTAGAGCTTATGTTTTAGGAACAGATAGTCATTAATCAATTAATCAGGCAGCTAACAGTTGAGTTATAATTCACCTGTTGGCAAAGATACCTATACTGCCCCGCCTGGAGAGGTGGAGGAAGTTGAATCACAAATCCAAGGCGAGCCAGAAGTATATGGCAAGTTCACTACTGTTCTGGCTTATACAAGGAGACCCTGTTTCAAAAAAAAAAAACATGCATACACGCACACACGCATGCACCTATAAAATATACTACAAAGTATATAGAGAAAATCTATTGTCAAATGCCTTTCTTCATGAGACAAAAGAAAGCTATTGGGCTACTGTAAGATCTGAGGCTAGTTGCATCCCCCTTGGGGTATAAGGATGGAAGTTGCACTAATCTGTCCTCATTCTGTATAGCACCAGATTTTTATTTATATAATTATTGGATTTGTGACTCTTTGACCAATGTCAGTTTTCATTACTATCTCTCTGCTCCATAAGGCAGCAGAATTCTCTGACTCTACAGTGTCTGATACATGGTAAAATACTGTCAATGCTCAATAACACATTTGTTAAGTAAATGAATGAAAAGAACATCTACCCAGAAGCTTTAGCAAAGATACCTGTAAGGCAGACATGTACATTGAACTTCTTTTAAGTATGTAAAACTGATATTCAAAAGGCAAAACAAGCCTGAGAATTTTTAATTACAGTTCATTTTGGCTAAGTGTGAATTTGTTGTAGTATATTTACATGCAAGATACACACATTCAAAAAACTGCAGTCTCCTAAGTGTTTAGCAGCTGTCAATGAATGTAATAAAATCCTGAATTGATGAAGGCTACAGTCCAGCAAGCATACATATATAAAACGATGTGTAGTCATACACAGTTAAAATTGCAATGTATCCAAAAAAGATCAAAACAAATTGCATGAGACAACATTATTAAAGGAATATATTATTTTGCTTGAGATTTTATAGCAAAACACTCCACATTGGTTGACTTAAACAACTAACATTTATTTCAAAGTTTTGAAAACTGGAAAGTCCAGGAAATCCAATGATTACTTTATCAGTAGGAGCCCCTTTCCTTGCTTTCAGACAACTAAATGCTTCCATTGTTCTCCATGAAGAGAAAACTATCTTCTTATAAAATCATTAATTTCATTATGATTGCTCCCCTCTCATGAGTTCACTGAAAACCTTATTACCACCCTAAAGATACATCAACAAATGTCATGGACATGGGCATTAAGAAGTCACAGGTGAATTTTCTTGGTGAGGAGACACTATGTATTGCATATAAGGAATAAAACAAAAATTTATGCCTTAGAATAAGAAAATCATTATAGTTTAGTTAGAGAGGCTTCTGGCCTTAAGATTGCATAATTACCAATGCAAACACTTAAGTTAGAAGTCAAATTGACCAAAGAACCATTTAAATTAGCCCAGGGATATGCTAGGAAGAAAGTTGAATAATATATAAGTAAACTATGAGATTAATTTATAAAAAATTTAAAATTTTGAAAATACTAAAGTCTGACAAATTGTTCTCTAACATTGAAGATATTCAAATCTATATTTTCCCAAGTTAAAATACACCAAGCCATAGTATACTAGCAGAAGAATATAAAGAATTGATTATTTTATTCATTTCTCTTGCTAAATTCTGTAGACATAAAATGTGAAATAGATATGAGTAAGAATATCAAGAAGATAAAAGACGTAACTGTTTCTAGGAAAAATGATTTGGAGAATTAATCTATTATTTGCTGGTAGCAAATGTTCTTTTCCAATTATTCAAATTTTTAACGTGCAGGCAGAGCATTCAAAAGGGACGACATGAAGTAAATGAAAGAAAACAGTAATCATTAAATAGTACACAAAAGAATGTTGGCACTTTTGAAACAAAACTTTTGGTTTTGATTTTGAGTGACTTTGCTCTGATCTCACTAGTAGTTTGAATATAGACCCTAACTAAAGGCACACTATCATATATTCAGCAAGACAATACTATTGAATTCTAGTATGAAACTGATGAATATTTCAATATAAGGAGGGAAATTTTTAAACTGTCAATATTATCTTGTCTCAAAAACCAGTCAAAGGCAATACAAAGGTAGAGATCATATGTGCCATATATAGCATATAGCTATATAAAATATATTCTGTATGTATCAAAAATATATATTATAAGTAGAAAGGTATGTGTGACACATACATGTGAATATATGTCTATGTATTTTTACTATGGTATTTTTATCTCTTCTTTCATTTGTACTTGTTTGTAGTATATGATTTAATTCATCTGGGAAGTTGAAACATTTACATAACACACACATCATAATTCTTCCCCTTTCTATCCACTCATCCTTCCATTTCTTGGTTCCTTTTACACTTGTAAAAAACTCTATTTTCTATTATCCATCTTTTATTTTGATCTTTAATTTATTTATACTTTGGTTTTCTCATATAGGAAAAATTATATGATATTTAAGCTTATATATCTGATTTTTTTCACTTACTATTATGTTCTCAAAGTACACCCATTTTTTTCTCAAGTGACTCAAGTTTACCCTTTTTTATAGAAGAGAAGTCATCAGTTGTGTAATATTAGTACATTTTTATCCACTCCTCTGTTGATAGTTATATGGTCCCCTTTCAAGATTTAGATATTATGTATGAGTTGTGCTACTATCAACATGGACATACATGTAACATTGTAATATGATGTCTGTAACTCTTTCTGGAAGGTATATAGAAGGCTCTAATGGAATTTCTTGTATGATTTTAGTTTGTTTGCTTATTTTTAAAAATCTGCATACTGGTTTCCATTGCACTAGTTGGACTAGTTTATATTTGCACAAAAAATGTAAAATAATGCCTTTTTCCTCATACCCTTATCAGCATTTTTATTTAATTTCTTGATGGCACCTAATATTTCTGGAGTAAAATGAAATAGCAGCATTGTTTTAATTTGCATTTCTCTATTGGCCAGAAATGTTGAATTTTTTTCATTTATTTATTGGTCATTTGTACATCTTCACAAGAGTGTCTATGGATTCCAGTTGACTGTTTTTGGACTCTATTGTAGTCAGAGTTTACAAGGCAAGAGATTTAATACAGAACACATAATTTATAGGATTATTTTATAATATTAACCCAAAATGTCAGATGTAAAAGAGTGCAGGAGAGCTGTTCACGCATTAGAGATGCAAAGAATCCAGGATCCCACAACAATTTCCTGCACAAGTCCAGCTGAAGACCTAGAGCCCATGACAGGGTCCTCTGTGAGACCAGCTGGAGGCCTAAGGACTATGACAATGTCTCATTCAAGCCTGTGTCGGGATCTGTACTGGGAAATTCCACAGGTCAGAGGTGGAAGCTAGAAAGTCTGCACCAGTGAGAAGATGGATCTGTGCTAGCAGGCCGAGGGATCTGTACTGGAGACAGTAAGTGAAGATCAAGGTAAAGACCAGAGCTCCCCTAAAAAGGAATGTAGCCCTCATCAGTGAAACGTGGACCCGAGCTACTCCAAAGATGAGAATGGCTGAATTCATATCAGGAAACAGCAGTGTGACAATTTCTCCAGGACAATGAACAGCGCACCATCGTGGCCTCCGGTTCTTTTATGCTGTTGGCAACATTCCTCAGGTGGACCTTCCATGCCCAGGGCCACACTGATTCAGTTCAGCTGGGTGTTACATGTTGCTCATTAGTTAATCTATCACAGTTAGGGTCTTTCATTTTCGAGGATTTATTTATTTTTAAAGACAGTTTAAATATTAGTCCACCTTTCCAAGAAGTAGCTGGAAAAAATTGTTTCTCTCTTGTAGATTGTCTCTACTCTATTATGTGTTTGCTGTGCAAAAGCTTTTGAATTAGATACAATTCCATTTATAGATTCTTAATGTTATTTCTGATGCAATTGGAGTGTTGCTAAGAATGTGTCTGCCTTATGTGTTCAAGAGTTTTACCCATTTTATTTTCCAAAGATTGTGTCTATAAAATTTTGATCCATTTTTATTTTAGTACATGGGGAGAGATACAGGTCTAGATTCACAGGTCTGCACGTGGATAAGAAGTTTTCACAGCACTATTTAAGCCCCATTAAAGAAGTTATTTTGCCTCCATGATATGTTTTTGACCTCTTTATCAAAGATCAGATGGCTGAATATGTTGGGATTGTTTCTGAATCCTTTATTAGTGGTGGAAAACCTATGGCATGTGTACTGCAGTGGGTTTTTTGTGTCACTGAAAGTTCTGAAATGATCACCATCCCTGCTACATTCTGTTCCATTGCTCCATATCTGTTTTTGTGCCAGTACTCTTTCTTTTTTTTTTTTTATCACTATAGTTTTGCAATATAACTTGAAATCCTGGAATGTGAAGACTTTTATTTTACTCTTGTTATCCAAGATTGCTTTTGCTATCCTGGGTCTCTTGTGATTCCATACAAATTTTAGGATTTTACGTGTCACATAAACTAAACTAGTAGTATGAACTACCTTGTCCAAACAGTACTTTACTGCGAGCAGTTAATCAACACGATCATTAACATTTAAAATTTATAACTAAGTATTGACTAATTAAATATGATTAAAGAGCTTGCATGATTGCATTTGTGAGCGGTAAGAGGAACCAAACTGACTCTTCTGATGCCCTTTCTTTCTGCTACCGATTCCATAACTCAGGAAATTAAAAATCCCTGACAATGGTGGAGCAATGATAGCATTTTGCTTCTGAGTGAGCTATCTCTTAAGATGACAGCCATCTGGATGAAAAGAGTCCAGGTTCTACAAGAATTTAGTCCATATAACCCTCATAAAACAGGAGTAATAGTTTAGAAGAAGACTGAAAACCTGGTTTCACCAAATGCGCAGGGGCTTAGATTTGGAAATCAAGTCCTCAAGAATGAATGAACACACGCTATGGAAACTGAAGCAGACACCCCTCGTAACTGATGAGCAAACACAGTGTATGTTCATGCCAAAAGTCGTAAGCTGATAGGCAATGGGCTCTTAGAATTTATCCTAAGCCACCAGATAGGAGATAAAAGACTACAGAACACCCCAGAGTTTTACTTACTGTTATGCTTGTAATACTTAAAGAATGTTCTATTTTATAAGGTTCCTTGAAGAACTGAAGCAAAAGAAATAAATTAAAACATATGAATGCCTAATTTTGTCCTGACCCATAAAACTAACTTGGGATTATTTTGATACAAAGAAATATAAACTAGTAAGTGCTAACTGCTGAATTTCCATTTGGCAGACAAATACCAAAACAGAAGCAACTGAGAAAAAGAAGCAAACTAGACTCAATGCATTACAACAAATGCAAATAGTCAAGCAAAAAATAGATGAACAAGATTAAAGCATAAACAAAAAGAATCTAGAGAAACAAAATTTATTAAAGTGGCAAGTAATTTGTGATGTCAAAACAGAGCTAAATTTGACATTATGATACAGGTGATTAAGAGAGAGAAAAGGAGAAAAACAGGAGAGACAGAAGAAAATAAGATATTCTACAAAATAAATCTTTTGGGTTGATAAATTTTAACTTACTTCCTGTGGGAGAATGATTTAACGGCCTTACAAATTTCTGCTTGCAAAGGCTTTCATGGATCTAATCTTTGCATGCTGAATAGAAACGATTCATGCATTATTTCGTAAGATGACCCACAGTTGCAATAGTATATTATCAAGTGAACATTCCACACAAAAATCAAAGAGTATGCTAAGAACAAGATCCAAATCCCTGCCTGTTTGCACGCTATCAGCAGTTTGCTCATTAAAGTTCTAGGAAGTTTCTGTTAGTGTACTTTTAAAACTAGGTTAGTTAATGGTAATTCTTGTTCTAGTGGTACTCTAGGCTTTAGTGCCTTCATGGCGCTTTTTCTGTATCAGTGCAATGGTAAGCAATTTATAACAGTATTATTTGATAAGAATGAATGTTTTATAAAAATTGTGTGTAGAATTTCCAATATATTCATCAGATATCAAGAAATTCATGTTTAAGTAGACAATGCTCATCAAGTCAAACATTTTGCATATTTTGGAAGAAAATACGCGAAGATTTGTCTTTTATCTACTTACTGAATTAGAAAGCTAAGGTAATATCACAGAAACGCTTCAGAATAAATCATCTTAATTTTATATTATAATTTGGAAATACAATTGATAATTTTAGATTGTGCATACAGTAAAATTCTACTTTTGCTGAGGTTATCTTCATCCTTACCAAGCCATTGCGTGGTACAAGCAGTTAGTAGCAGATTTTACTAGATTTTGATCTGCTTTTTTATCACATTCTTGCATCCCCCAGAAAAATTCTCTTATAGGGAAAAAATTAATTACATTTTCCAAGAACAAGAATAAAAAGAAGAATCGCTGCTCCTTTTGAACCATGAAAGATTGCAGTGTGTTTGGAAGAGGATGTCCTATGTTGATTGTCATTCCTTTGGCCATTTATGATGTTTCCTGCACAGAACATATGGCTGAGAAAATTTTTGCTGCCTCTAGATAATGCCTATCTCAACCAGGAAAAATTTTTTAAAAATGAAAACTTGTTATGGACAAGTTCACTCTTTTAGCACTGATGGCGTTTAAGATTCTAATTTGTTGGGTGTAAATTGTGAAGATTGGTGGGTTAACCAATTGTAATAGTTAGGAAACAAATTAGAAATATAAATGGTTGTCTAAACATATCTGTTTCATAGGCACCCAATCCCACAGTGAGTGGGGGTGAGTAAAGCATGGTTCTTCCTGAGAATAAAGAACTTTCTGAGATAATTTGCAAGTAATAAAAGAGGAAGGCCATATTCTTAACTGATGAAAGGTGGAAGGTGGACTTCTACAATACTGGTTTTATTACGTGAGCTGCTTCTGTTCTGCTCAGGTTTTATGACTGGAGAAGATATTAATGTAAGTTACATAAATATTTTAACTATTTTATTGAATACCTCACTAATTAGTTCTAGACATTTTTAATTGCTATGTTAATGCTAAGAAAGTGATTAAAATATACAAGACAAAAATAAAGAGAATTTTTCCTCCTCTGTCTATTGTCAGTCAAACTTTAGTGAATATTCACCATTGCCCTGACATATCCTGTATCTCTTCCCTTTTTATGTGAAAAAACAAAAAAACTTAACAATATCTTACATACCTTATGTGTGAACCAAGCATAATTCTGAAATGATTGTCACTGGATCACACTCATAAATAAAAGCTTACTTTTAAGTCCAGGCCAGATCTGTGTCTTACTTCTAGATAATAAAATTTGGCCAAGATGCGGGGATATCACTCTTTCAATCAAACTAGGGCTGAGAACCAAGGAGAAATTGGGGAAACTCAGTGTTAACACCTCAGGAAGCTGTGGGTTGCTAACAATCACCTTGTGTTAGAAAGAAACTCAAACTCTAGAATAAATGCAAGCTGATTCTCTCCTTGACTGCATCATGGCAGAGGACCCAGGGAAATCATGTCCACAGTGCTGACCTATGGACACAACAGTTCATAAATATATGATGCTTTAACTGCTATATTGTAATAATTTATTACCTCATCTTATATAACTAATACATGATGTGTTTTATTTATGTGTATTTGTGTATACTTACTACTATCCTATCTGTACACCCTGATATATATATATATATATATATATATATATATATATATATATATATATACTAGTGTGGAAATTACAGAAAGGAGGGTTGTTGTTATTGCCCTTATTATTTTGCCCTACTTTTTAAACTACTGTGTTTCCAATACCTACGAGATTGGTCTGTAATTAGTAGACTTTCCACAAATGTATGTTAAGTGAATTAATATATTTAAAATATTTCAAATTTTTATCAGTGAATATATCTTCCCTCAAATGATTATAGAATAAAACTCCAGATAACAATTTAAATGAACAAACCATTCATATATCTTCCACCCTATGGCTCCACTTTAAATATTGCTTAAAAATTCTTTTTTAAACAAAAATGGGACATTCCAAAATTATTTTTTACAAATTCAAACAACATATATTAAACCCAGTGCATGGACAGATGACTATTCTGAGTAGCAGGGAATGCAGATATGAAGGATTTTCAATTTCTTTTCTCTTAATCCAATCCAGGAGATAAGCAACTGTAGTCAGGGTTTGCAAGGAAAACGAGACAATACCGGGCACATAATTTACAGTATTATTTTATGGTGTCACAGAAGAAGTTCAGAAAAGCTGTCCACACACTAACGATATAGAGAATTTGAGTTCAGCTAACGACCTAGGGCCCATGACAATGCCAAGTCCAGCTGGAGACATAGAGCCCACTTGATAGGCCCCAAGGTCAGCAGTGAAAGATGGAAAGTCTGTGCCAGCAGGATGAAGAACATGTGCCAGCAGGCTAAGAGGTCTGCACCGAAGTCAGGAAGTGATACTCAAAGTAACACCTAGGGCTTCCCCAAAAAGTACCACAGCCATTCTCAGGAATGAGGAAGTCCCAAGCTCCTCTGACGATGACAGCTGAGTTCACATCAGGAAGCCAGTGTGACAAGCTTCCCTTGGAGATTGAACAGCACACCATCTTGCCCTCTAGAGCCAGGAAGCAATACTCAAAGTTAGAGCCAGAGTTCCACAAAAGTAAACTACAGCCTTCTCAGCAACACTAAGGTCTCGAGCTCCTCCAATGATGAGAAGAGTCAAGTTCATATCGGGGAAGAAACTTGACACATTCCTCTAGGAGAAATCACAGCAACAAGAAAACCAGTAGCACCAAACAACACCAAACTCTCTCCAGTTCTCCTTTTTACCTTGGCAATGGTCCTTAGGAGGGCCGTCCATGCTAGCACTACACTGATTCGATTCAGCTGGTATTGCAAGTTGATCACCAGTTAACAATCCACTACAGCAAGTAACTAAAAATTAAAGAAAAGCACAGGAATTCTCATAACAGTATTAGGAATGGACTATACAGAGCCAAGAATCTCTAGTAAAAAATAGTAATAGCATTACTAAGAATATAAAAATGATAAGAGCATTACCAAGCTTTTGGAATTCTCGCCATCTGCAAAGCACTCTATATTCACTATGGCACTTTGTTCTCGTGGCCCTAGGACTAACTGCTGATCAGAGCTATGTGTACAAGACTCAACCAGTTATTTTAACTGCTATGATACACAGTCAAGGGCCATGCTGACTTTTTATTCACAACTTTGTACTTCAAGATCCTAGACATACAAAAACCATACCAATGGCCCCCAAACATTAATGTAAATGATTGTTTCTTGAAGAAAAATGACATTAGAAACTTGGGAATATGTACATACATTGATTAACCTATTTATCTATGTACCTGTCTACCTGTCTGTCTATCTATGTACCTATCCATCCATCTATTTATCTATCTCTGAATCACATCACACAAGCACAGAATCATCCAACAATTCTGATCCAAGGTATTCAGTACTAAACTTTACACTGATATCACTGTACGGTTGTCTCTCATTTTGATGATTGCTTGATTCAGACCAAAATCTTCAGACTCTCAGTCACTTCTAATAAAAAGTTTAGTCTTAGTAAATAATCCTGCCTCTCATATATTTTAAATCATCTTTAAATTACTTATAATGCCTAATACAGTATAAGTGCAATATAAATTTTGCTATATCACGTTGATTAGGTTATAATAGAAAAAATCTGTGTATGTTCAATACAGAAACTTTTAAAGTATTTTTCATCCTTGGTTTCCATGAGTACAAAATACCAGATGAAATATAAAAGCAGTCTTAGGGAGAAGTAATATTTGTTAATATATAAACCAGATACAAAAAGGAAGAGGAGACAATGAGAGGGCTGAAATCAAAATAGAAAATGCAAGCATGTAGAGTATACTGTGTGTGAATGTACCTGAGACTTCAGATGGGCATGCTGATTTTAAGGATTTGCATAGAAGAGACAAGTATAAACTTGATTATGACAAGTACACATTTGATAAACAGACTTGATTATGGCTGTTTTACCCT
Organism: Dolichotis patagonum; assembly: GCA_004027295.1. Taxonomy (NCBI): domain Eukaryota; kingdom Metazoa; phylum Chordata; class Mammalia; order Rodentia; family Caviidae; genus Dolichotis; species Dolichotis patagonum. The sequence goes on from PVJX010039197.1 coordinate 10,603, forward strand.
AAGGGATTGCATCTTAATGATTAAAAGTTGATTCGCACAATCTTTTTAAGAAGTTTGGCAGTATAATAATTTATCTAACTGTTAGCTGCCTCAGTGTCCTTAACTATAATTCAAGATAATAATCCTACCTCACAGACTTGTTATTTAGACAAAATAATACACAAAATACTCTGGCCTGGCATGTAGGTAAACATTAAATTTTAGCCATCAATTTTATGTTGACGTCAGTATGTTGCCTCTGAGTATTTTTATGCCATCTCTGGTCATTGTCTTATTATTATTATTTTAATGTATTTATTGGATTTCGTTGTTATATTTCTGTGGTAGCTTTTTAGTTGGTGGATTCAAGGCATAGAAATTTTGAAAACCAAGCACAGATAGGAGACAAGTCAGTGTCAAGTGTACAGACTTTGGTAAGATATAAGGAAACAGGTTGAGAAATAAGATATACTTAAAAATTTCACATATTAGGGTTAATTGGGCTTTGGGAGTGAAAGAGTGAAGATGACTCCTAGACATCTCACTTAGGTAATTTGAACTTCCATTATTGAATTTGCCCTGTCTTAAGCATCTGCACTGTTCAGTTGTGATAGAAAATTAATTTTTATTTGCTCTTTCTTTAGGTGTCTTAGAGGGAATTTTCTCTGTGCTACCAAAAACATTACTTCATTTGTTCTAGAATACGAATATAGCCAGTTTCACAGTTTCTTCAAACTGTTTTAGCCTTGCTGCTAAGGATATCTTGATTTATCAACCTACTTAAAGGCTTGTTAACACCACCTAGGGTAGAATGTCAACTGAAATAAACTTTCTACCAACTTTGCTCCCACCTTCTGTCACTTTCCAGTTGATCAAATAAGGCATGTATTTCTGTCATTTCCCAATTACAGATTGACATAAGCCACGGAAAGTACATTCCCATTAATTATAGTTAGAATGTCAGAAATTCCTTGATACTGAAGCTAGTGAAAGTATCCATTATTCATGCACTAATGGTACATCGTGTATCCACCCCGAAGCCTACCTATATAATGTGAGGTATTGGTCATCATGAAATAAAATCACTAGGGAATACAGGTGACTTTCAGCAAGCCCCTGTATATGGGGATCTTTTAGGGAATAGCACATTATGGTAGCATATTTTTAGAAACAGTGACCCTTAACGATAAATACCTAGTTTTAATACATATTAACATGTAAAGTGAAGTTTCTGGCTCCACATGGGACTTGCTCCATAAGTATAACTTTTCTCAGTGTATATTATTAGTTGGTGCTGAACATTTTTAGCCAACTGGCTGCAGCTTTATACATAACCAAGAAGAAAGTCCATTTGGGTGGAAAACCAGTATGTGAACCGATACAAATTTTAGAAAATCAGTATTTGGAAAGATGAAGAATAGATTTCAGGAATGTAACTTTGAGACACAATGATGACCTGTTAGGTTATTACTGGTAGCAACTAAACTAGAGCAGTAATGTTGAGTCGTATGGATGCCCATAGAGGAAATGCATATACAGCATACTGGTTTACCAGAACACAAAAAACATATAGTTGTCATTTCACAGCTTAAAAAATTCAAAGTTGTACCTTTATAAAAAAATAATAAAACTTCCACATAGAGCTATATATTTGTAATCTCAGCACTGTGGGAGAATGAGGCAGGAGTAGTGTAAGACTGATATCCACTTGGAAAAACTTAGTGAGACATGATCTCAACATAGATAACAAAAAAGTCCAGGAGTGTAGCTCAGTGCGAAGGGTTATATGTTAACTACCATTAAAATAAATGCATAAATAACTAAATTCAACCATATCCATGTCATGGAAATGAATACAGTACTGAACACAATAGGTAAAAATCACTCACTTAAAGAACAGTTACAGTCCAGCGAGGAACCTTACAGTCATTAAGCAAACTAAAATGTTTGTTGCATTATGTGTTTCTGAGTACTGTATAAAAAATAAAGTAATTGGAGATGGCAATGACTTTGGTGGACTGATATTTTAAATAGGGTAGTCGGAAGAATTTAATAGTAAACTACACTTAAGGAAGGCCGTATTGAAGATGAAGAAGAAAGCCATGCAGAAGTAAGAGAAGAGACTAATTGTTTGAGGAGCAGCACAACATGCAAAGGTGGAAGCAGGGAAATTGGTTAGGAGGCTGTTGCAGTGATTCTCATACAGGCAATATTTTTGTGGACAGTTGTAAAACTAGGAAGAATCAATTGGGTTCTGGATGCATTTTACTCACTTGGTTGACTGACAAGGAGATGTTGGAAAAAAAGAATTCAAAGAGCATTCATAGGTTAAATTGTAATTTACTAAAACAGGAAAGATATTGAGAATAACAATTTCAATGAATAGGCCAAAACTAGTTTTTCAACTGTGAATTATGGGATGTCCAAAAGAAAGCTAAGTAAAAATATTCAGTAGACAGTTGGATATAGTTTTATGTTATGGGAAAATAGATAAAAACTGGAGAGTTAAACTTAGAAGCTGTCATGTTTCTTGCCTAATTGGTATAAAATATATATGCATGCCTATTTAAATTTAATTATATTTCAAAATAAAATTAAAAATCTATTAAGTCACACAAGTCACATTCCAAGTATTCAATGTGTCTAGTGTCACATATACCCATGGTATTCTATTCAACAACTATCAGCAAGGTTGTTTTGTTTTTTATTTTGCATTACATACAGCTGCAGAATTATCCAATTTTACTCTTAAAAATTTATCTACTTCAATGTCTTTCCTTCTCCCATACTTTGTCTTTTCAGTATCCCTCTACTGGTGCATGAATCATTACCGTATCCTAATTAATCTTTTCAACTCAAATCTGTTGTTTGTATTCATCCTTCACACTTATAGAATAAAGATCTAATTCATTCTTCAGCTTGAAAGCATATAACACTTTCAATGAAGTCCAGAAATTAAGGATAAAACATAGAACCGTGTCCTAAACAACTTCCATACCTGCCCCTTCCCACAGCCATCTCTCTTTAGCATGATGATCCAATAATAGTGATTCCCTGGTCATTCTCTATCCTCTTTTTCATTTTCTAACCTCATTTTCTTTGCCATTTCTGGTCCCTGTTTTCTTAGACGAATGTTTAACCTTCTATAGACTTTTCATATTTTACAAGACAGAACTCAAGTGCTACCTCCTCCAAAGTCAGGTAAGTTTTCTTCACCTCTGTTTTATGTTTGTACTCTCCGTTACCCTCTATTATGATAACACTTGTTACTGAAATTATCTGTTTTTACATATTTACAATGGACCACAACTTTTGAGACCAGATACTATACCTCTATAGTGACTACACTACCTAGAAAAGGCAAGTAATAAATAGTAAAGAAAAAAAAAGAAAGGCAAGTGATATATCTTCTTATTGAAATGAAATAAAATAATAGAATGAGATGTTGTATTTTCTTGGGATATACATGAATTGCATGATGTGATTAAAATATATGGTGAATATTTAAAGTTTAAAATATTTATCACAGTAAAAGACACATTGCCATTAACCATCCTCAAGCTAATCTCCCCTCTCTATGAACACACTGATCGTATTGTTCTTGCCATTTTCTGAAGTAGTTCTGGAAGTCCTCTTCTACATCTTCACAGAGCACGATAAAAGATGCAGGTGAATGTTGCTGTGGAATGCTATTAAGCAGAAGTCAGGCCCATAAAAGCAACAAAGTATGTCCTCAGCCACCTATTTCACCAGATCTGGCACCAGATTGCAACTTGGCAAATGCCCCAAATCAAAATGTCCACTGGAAGTAAACCATTAACATCAATTCACGACATCAATGTAGTCACTACGATGAAACTAAAGACAATAAAGAAAGACAACTTCCTTCAGTGTTTTAGGAAGTGGCAGCAATAATTTGCAGGGAATTAATTAGTGTTTGCTTTACTGTAATCATGTTTTTAATTCATATATTCATCCTATTTTTCAGTTACATGTAGCATTATGTGTGTTCCTGCTATTTCAAATCTCATTCATATTTTCTGATCTGTCTTGCACCTTATTCTCCACTGCCCACTGCAGTAGATTAACAAATGGTCAACTTGTAAAACCCAGCTGAAATGAATTTGCATGGGTACTACACATGGATGGCCCACCGGAGGATTGTTGCCAACAGCATAAAAAAAGAGAGCTGGAGGAGAAGATGATGTGTTTTTGATTCTGCAGCAGAAGCTTGTCACGCTGGTTTTCCTCATATGGACTCAGCTGTTTTCATTTTCAGAGGAGCTAGGTATCTCATTGTCACTGAAGATGACTGTGGTTCTTTTCAGGGACACTCTGGTCCTTACCTTGACTGTTCCATTGCAGATTCCTCAGCTTGCTGGGACTCATCCTTCCTCCCACTGGTGCAGACTTTCTAGCTTCTGTCATTGACCTATGGGCCTTACCAGTGCAGATCCTTGAAACAGACTTGCATGAGACATTGTCGTGGGCTCTAGGCCTCCAGCTGGATTTGTGGAGGACACTGCCATGGATTCAAGCCGCCAGCTAGATTCCTTGGGTCTCTACCATAGATCTCCCACACTCTTTTGCATTTGATTCTTTAGGTGAATGTTATAAAATAATCCTATAAATTATGTGTCCTGTATTAAATACTTTCCTTTCTAAATCCTGACTACAACACCTACCTTAAGCCATTTTCTCTGAAATTTTCACTCCAGACTCTCATTTCTTCAAATAGAAACCCTTAACACTATTTTTCTGTCTTCCATCATAGCAGTTTTCACAGTGTATAGTCACCATGTCTTTTTTGCTCTTCTGAGTAAGTTTTATGTGTTCAGCGCTTAGTAAACATGTTGAATATTTTTCTTAATTATCATCGTGGTTTGCAAAAATGTGTGAAGAGGATGCTGTTATATAAGCCACATGATTGCAATTAAAAAACTGTGTAGCATGATATTAAAATTGTTTAAATCTGAAGTGATCTTTGAAATTAATTTAATGTTACAGGTGAAGAAACTAATGGTGGAGGAGGGCAAATTAATTTTTGAGCCAGACGGGAGGTTTCAGGCTGACACTCAGGCTCCTGCTTGGGTCTCCCACTGTCCTCCAAGCGAGTCTTTCATTTTCTTTTCCTAACAGTGCTTTGCTTGCATGGATATTTGATATGACAGAGAAAGATAAAAAATATTTATCTCCCCGGCTACATATTACAGTGGCACTTTGATTATGAGGTTAAGATTTATTCCTGAGTAGAAACAAAGCTGATACAATATTTAATTTAGAAATAATATGAATCACAAAGCCAATCCTTTCTCCTCAGA
>PVJX010039198.1:0-15957 GCA_004027295.1 Dolichotis patagonum
CTGCCTGAAGTCTCTTGAGTGCTGGGATAAAAACTTAAGTTTTGAAGGCATACTAAGTTTTGGGCTGGAAGTGTAGTTCAGTGGTAGGATGCTTGCCTGCTATGCTGGAGGCCCTGGATTTGATCCCCTGCAGTGCAAATAATCAGTTTTTAGACACTGTAATTACTAATGAACAGTTTTAGTCTGTCTCAAGTACACAAGGACTTTGATAAATCCTGTGATTATTTTGTATTTGTCCAGTTGTTAAAGCTGGCTGTACTTCTGTTTACAAAAGGAATGTACTGTAGTTAAGTTTCTTGGATTAGATGTAATAAACACACTTATCCTTTCTTCAAAGTCCTATAACTGAAGAATTTACATGTCCACCGGTCTTTACCTGATGATTATGCTGATTTCTTGCTCCAATTATTTGTATATGTGCAGTGTTAAAACAGCCAATGAGATTGTAATGTCAAAAAACTCTGTACCTTCGTAAAAATGATAACTGCTTCCAGAAAAAAACTACCTATTATTATACCTACACTGGGGTTTTAAGTTTTAGCAGTTGGAAACAGCAGCTACTGTGTCCTGTAAATACTAACACGTTTCAAGAAAACACATAAAGCATACAGAAACAACATTAGCTTACAACTTCTCTGTGGCTAAGATGGGAAAACAAAATGTATTTGAAATTCAACAGAACTTGTACTTCACAGCACCCTAATAATGATATAAAAGTGGCCTGGCAGTTGAAAATGGGTGGCACTGGAGTAAATGCTAACTTGAGCCCATAATAACATCTTTATAGTCAGCCACTGACAACAGACAACATGGACATACTGACAGCTTGGTCACAGAGCAGGATAACCCAATAATTTAAAAAGTTTATGTTGACAGGTTCACATTTTATTTCTCCAGTGACATATTTACAGCAGAATATAAATTAAAGGCCTGCTTGTACCCCAAACCCAGGTCCTTTAGGTGGTTCAGTCAATGAGGTGAGACCTCCAGCTGGCTCACAACAGAAACGTCCACTCCTGAAAAGACAAGCAAATAATATTATATTTACTATTTTATGATTAACATTTGTTAATTTTTTACTTTAAGATTTATAATTGTTAGAAGAGCTAAGTAATTATTTCCTCTGCCCCTAGCACTAACACAGGTTATATGACCCAGAAGATATACAATTATACTTTAGTAAACTAGAGCTGTATTTATTTTTTGTATCTGAATTTTATTTGGGTTGAAATTGGCTTGCACAATGACTACAAAGAAAACACACACTTCTACACTGCATTTAGAGATTAAAGCAGGATTCCTTAAGTAATCTGAGCAATTACTGTCCCTTACAAGCCGTGAACTCTGATTCTTATTTGTATTTGCATGTAAAGGCTACATTTTTTTTTTAAGTTCCAGGGCCAAGCTGGGCATGTTGTTGCACCCCTGCAATCTTATTTCTCTGGGAGGCTGAGGCAGGAAGATCAGAAGTTTGAGCCCAGCCAGGGCAATTTAGCAAGACTGTCTCAGAAAACTAAAAAAAATGGGTTGGGGAGTTAGCTCAGTGACATAAGCACCCATCTGGCAAGTGCAAGGTCGTGAGTTCAATCCCTGGTACCAAAAAAAAAAAAAAAAAAAACAGCTGGGAATATAACTCAGTGCAAAGACCTGGGTTCAATTCACAGTACTGCCAAAAAACAAGATTCCAGACCAGGTTGGCATCTAGGACCATATACAGAAGAAAAGCAAAACAGGTCCTGATGGGGGAACCTGTTAGGAGGCTGTGGAGAGGCAAGAAGAACCTGTCCTCTTCACCCCACACAGTGCCCCACGGAGTCCCTTCCAGCTGCTGTCTGACCTCTGCTGCTGGGCTGAGCTCAGCACCGCCTCTCACTTCACCTGCCTAGATTTTAGTTAAAAACTTAAATTTGTATCTTTTCAGTCCCTTTTAGCTTTGCCATTCATAGTCTTGGCATCGTCTCCTAAAACTGTTCTTTAGAACTCTCCAATGAAATTCTTTGTTGCAGGGATAAAAATGACAGCACATAATCATTCAAAAGATTTTTTCAGGCTATCTCAATACATAATATAAGGAACTAAGTGATGTACTATACTAAGGCCTAAGCCAGAAATTAGTAACATTTGTATTGTCAATTTTTTTGTTTGCTATAAAAACGAGATCAAAAGGCAGTCATTGTGTACTTTCTGTCAGAGTTTAAATTAATGTAGTAAAGCTAAGTGGCAAAATAACATTTATCTTCAATAAAAACAAACATCGGGCATTGTGATTTTTAAATATCAACAAGTAATAGGTACACCTGCTGCTTAGTTAATTCTGTAGTACCTTAAGCTCAGCTACCCCGCTCAAATTTCTTACACTACTCGATTGTCTTGCTCAAATGTTGGAATGGAATGTGACTTAACAGGTTTCACTTCAGAAGTCTACTGAAAGCTGCCCGTTTGATACCAAAGCCTCTTCCACCTTGGTGATGGGTCTTAAATGAATGAGCTCCTTAATACTCACATCGTCTTTGCCAATACAAAGGAAGATTATACAAACTGAAGTTTCTAGAGTGCTTACAAGGACTTTGGAATTTTATAAATGGAAGTAATTTTTTAGATAATCTAGCTCGAAGTTTTCTAAAGTTTGCTATGAAACAACAATCCTGCAACATACTTTAAAGCAAATGAAAGTTCCAGTGGACCAGTATATGTCTGTAAAGTTTCTCTCCTTTTTCTGCCATTCATACAGTGCACATCAAAATATTATGAAGGCTATAAAATCTTTTGTTTAGTCATCTAATCACTTACTAAACAAAAGAATCATTTCCTGATACTGCAGTACTTAAAATGGTGCCTGTAGGTTACTTCTGCTTGTCTTCATTAAAATTCAAAAAGTAAATACAGTTTATTAGCCATTCTAATACTTTATGTGTATGTACTATTTTAATTTATTTACATTTGAAAATCAGCCTTCCTGTGAACTTTTATGGCTTACAAAAAAAAGTACTATATGCAGACTACTTTATATAAGTTTAGTGCTTTTCCCTTCACTGTCTCTACCATCTGTATTAAAAATCCAGAGTCTACAACAATTGCACTGAAACCGTTGCCTAGTTTCTATTTTTTTACATCTTGGGTACTTGTGCACATGACAGAATCTACATATTTTAAGATATCTTTATAAAACAAAAATGAATATATATTAGACGTGAGTTATTGTGAAAACAGATTTAGAAGTTACTTTTTGTGCCTTAAGTTGAAAGTAACAGCAATCTTGGCACATAAAGTCAAAATTAGTATTATCTTACCACCACTTAATATTTTCTCACCATTTGCCAAAAATAATAAAGCAGTTCTAAATCACAGTCACTAGGGTTGACTAGGGTAGACCTGATGGTAGTTCTCAGAAATCGGTTACTATTGAATATTTTTTCTTGAGCTCTTCATTACTCTAAGGCAAGTAGCACCTCTTTCAGATATTAGAACCAAGAGTTTTATTATAAAAATATTGGAACAATTAGCTTTGGTTAATGTAAAGAATAACTACATTTAAAAAAAAAAAAGAATAACTACATTACCACATTATGCTTACAGTTTACTAGCCCAGTCTTGTTCATTATCCTATGCATCCAAGATATTAATTAGGGGAAGGAGAAGTGGAAAGTTCTTGTTTTCACATGCTGCTGGTTAGACATTCCTGTATTACACTGTGTTCACAAGTTTTGGACATCACCATTATAGATGCTATACAATTACTGAAAGGTAAGTAGATCTGTATCTGCTTTTTTAAAATAAGAAGTGGTAAGGAAAAAAAAAAAAAAACAGATTCAGACACCAGTAATTCCAAAGGTTCTGGCTTACATGAGAACACTATGGAGAAAATCCCAATGAAGGAATATAATTATTGCTAAACAATATCATGTTAAAAATGTTTAACTGAGCCAGAATTAGTGGTGCATGCCTGTAATCCCAACACTTGGAATGCCCAGACAGGAGGAGCATCTCAAATTTGAAGCCAGCCTGAGCTACAGTGAATCCAGGCCAGCCTAAACCACATAGCAAGACTCTGTCTCAAAAAAAAAAAAAAAGCAAAGTTTAATTGTGGTAGCTCCTTCTTATTAATGTTAAATTATAGTATCTCATTTAAAAAAAAAATCTGATATCACTCATGGCACTCTTACCTAAAGACTTTAAACAGCCCCTCATAGTAACTAACAAATTAGTCTTTCCAGCCTTCATTTATCCCCCACATTGCAGGATCATATGACCCGAGAGGATTCTGCAATCGATGTCCGACAGGCATGCCTCCCATGTCCTAAACAACAATCTTGCGTTTCCTCCTCAAACTAGCCGTACCCCACATCTTCTCCATTTTAAAGGAATCATGGAAAGGCTCAAATCAAAATGATAGAAATCCCTCAGTTCAGTAACTCACTAAATTCTAAACTATTTTCCACATAGTTCACTCACTCACTCATAGTTCCCTCAGTTCAGTAACTCACTAAATTCTAAACTATTTTCCACATTTTTCACAAGATCCACACTGGAAACATCTCAGCTTGTTGTACATAGGCTCCAACACAGGCCGCTGGAGCTGGGTCCCAAGCTCCCTTGCCGACCTTTCACACTCCTCGCTCAGTTCTCTGCAGCCTTAGGCCCTTCAGGCCCGTAATACCGCCACCCTTCCTCCAGCTTTTTAAATGGTTCCCTCTGGCTCTTCATTCAGACCTTGACTTCAGTGCTTCCACCTCAGAAAGGCTTCACCAGATGGAATTTACTCCCATTCTCCATCCCTTATTGCTGTCTTATTTTTCTTGACAGCATTTATCACTTAGCTATTTGTCTCCACCATGGGTGCCACCACATACACACAAACTTTATCTTGTCCATAACAGACACACTGGTAAAATAAATGAGTACTGAGTTCATAATGTAATATGATAAAGTGGACAAAGCATTCCAGTTTGTGGCAGGAGAATAATAATGTCTATGAACCACAGATCAGGGTTCACACGGGAAGCAGGAAATTCTATGCAGAATTATGACCACAGAATTATAATCACCTGGAAGAAAGGTGGCCATCTAAAGAACTTCACTAGATTTCACAAGGAAATCTGCACATACAATATTTTTTTAAAGTACCCAAAGTTTGAAAACAAAAGTAAATCTGAACCTTAAAGAGTCTGAGGCCTATGGAAAATACTATGAAATACAGACTTTCAGGGAGAAGGCAGGAGTCAACATGTGAAACAAGAATAAATAAGGCTCAGAAAGATAGTATAATATTAAATGACAAAGTTGTTTCCTTTGCCTTCAAAAGAGAAGGAAGACGGTGAAGGGTTTTATCTTCTGACAAAGCAAATGTAAACTATGTGTGTGGTGGCACACACCTACAATCCCAGCACTCTGGGAGGCTAAAGCAGGAGGATCAAAAGTTCAAGCCCCTGCTGGGAAAATTAGTTAACTTGGGAAATCCTGTCTCAAGACAAAAAGTAAGGGGGGAATGCAGCCTAGTGCAAAGGCCAAGTTCAGTTTTCAATACCACAAAAACAAAACCAACAAAACAAAACTGCAAGTGTAGCTCAAGAAAGTTAGGAACTAGAAAGAAAATGCCAAATCTCTTCAAGCAAATTGTGTATACAGATTAAAGGTTATGTGTCTTTTAGAAGCTTTAATTATCAGTAAGGGCCAGCTAGTGTTTCTAAACTTAGCTGTACTCATTAAGTAGGATTGTTACTCTGCCAGTGTATTTCTAGAGAGCAAATTGTTGAATAGCTCTATACCCTCTGATTTTGTAATTCAATTTCAGGGAATTGTTATTTATAATAAAAGTTAGGAGCTGGGTGTGGTGGCACACACCAGTAATCCTAACACTTGGAGGAGAGGCAGGAGGATCACTGCAAGTTCAAGACCAGGCTGGGCTACAAAGTGATCTCACGGCCAGCCTGAACTATAGACTGAGAACTTGTCTCAAAAAGAAGCCCCCCCCCAAGAAATATATTTTGAAACAAAAAAGAACACATATCTTATTTTAAACATCAGAATACTATATTGCCACTAAAACCTACAAATGAGAGAAGGAAAAGTTTATATAAAAATAAAAAAATACTTACAGGAGGGTCACAACTATGTAAAAGCCATATAAACTGTTGCTAGTATTAAAAGAACTTTGAATGTTTGGCTATGAAATAGGGTCCTCAGCAGGAAAAACTGGTACAGCACAACTGCAGGATGGCAGTAACTTGGAAAAAGAAGGGTAAGCTGAGAAAGACCTAGGCATTCTCACTCACTGTAAGTGTACTTGGCTGTGTGATGTGCCTGAAGGAGAGCTGATGGAATGAGGCTGCAGTATGACACATGTATCTGGAACAGAGGAGGCCTTCTGTCTTGCTCAGTACATACCTCACTGCTTAACGATGAAGGTGTGTTCCCAGAAATGAGTCATTAGCTACTGTCACTGTGTGAACATAGAATGCACACGCACAAACCACCTCAGCTGCGTGGTGAAGCTGACTGCTCCTTCGCTACCATCCTAGAGTATATTACCATACTGAACGCTACAGGCAGCTGCAACACAATATGAAGCATTTGTATGTCTAAACATGTCTAAGCTTAGAAAAACATGTAGTAAAAATAAGTAGTAGGAATGTTTCGATGACTATTGTGTCTGTGGTCTGTTGACCAAAATAGCGTCATTTGGCATATGACTTTACTGTGATTAGATTAAGTCCCACATTGAAGTCACAAACCAACTAGAAATTCCACAGAAAGAGAACCCAAAACTAGGTCATATAAGAAAACACAATGAAAGAACTGTGAACACTGAATCTGACCAACAGTTAAGAGGATGACAAGATAGTTATCTCACATACAGAAAAGGCATTAAATCATCTTGTGTTAGACAGTAATCTTCAGATGGAAATAACAGACAGACTTTGGGTCAATCTTATAGCACTATGAACTTTTAACAGAACAGATGTATAAATTTTCCTTTACAAATATTCAGGCACTTATCAGATGATTACCTGGCAGGATTTTAGAGAAAAAGATTATCTAGAAAAACAACTTGGTTTAGGTATTATCCAAAGTTCTTGCCAACGTCTATGAACTTAAGGTATAAAACTTTAAAAATTAACATTTACATAAAAGATTAATTTAGGTTAAGCCATTAAAACTACTATATATAAATGTCAGCATACCTTGGCCCAGGTTTTGGAATTTTGCCAGCTTTCAGCTCTTCAATAATTTCTTCAATATCCTTAGGTGTCAGATCCTCCTGAAAAAATTTATAGCAGTCACTGAAATTACTTCCTACTATTGAATTCTGTGCATCACTTCTTGGCCTTCAGATCAAGTGGAGTATGTGAAATCTGTGTAAATGCTCTATACCAGTTAGTTTATTGGCTTTCTCTCAATTCCTAATATAGTTGCCAAGAAAGCAAAAACTGAGTAATTTCAGTATGTAGGACATACCACTCAATGTAATATGACAAGAGCTACAGTTGAAGAAGAATCTAGAGTGTGTTTAATGTGAAGCATCTACATTAGAGTCTTTGGCTCCACCACTTAGTAGCTAGTACTGTTGGACACTTCCCTCAGGCTCTTCTAGTGTGTTTATTTGTAAACCTACTTGACCCTGTTTAGAGGATTAGATGAGAAAATAAAGTAGAAAAGTGTCAAGGAACAAGGTCATTAAATACTACATTCTTGAAGTACAAACAGTAATTAGACCAGTAGTTACACTAATTTATAAGGAGATTCCTTAACCTAAAGATGTTAACTATTAACAAAGAATCTCTTTATCTCTCAGACTGTCTACTTGTAGGCTACTGTATTTAGACTTATACTTCATACTACACCTTGACTAATTCCCATTTAAACTGAGAAATAAGTATCTGGAGTCCAAAACCCAATGAAAACCAGGGGGGACAAGTAGAACACCAAGCAAACTTGGCTTCAGGGTTTAAAAGCCTACAATGACAAAGGACAAAACACAAACCCACTCCAAGAGTCTACACCAAGACCATCTAGCTTTAGATCCCCCAAAGCTAGGCCCTCAATGTGAGGGTAAACCTCAAATTAAACTGTCCCTCCAAGGACACTACTTGTCTGAAACCTTGCCCTGGGGAGGGAAAGCCTGCACTGTAAGGAGATACGCTTTAGGAAGGTATATATAGTGGTGCCTCAGTTCACGAACACTTTTGTTTGCAAATAATTTGGTTTACAAACAGAAGCATCTGGCAAAATTTTTGTTTGCAAACTGTATCAGGTGACAAACACAACTACAACCGTCTTTCCCACACAAACACAAAAACATGGGCATTGTTTCCAAAATCGTGGATTAATTAAGTTTGCTGACCAAGGTACCACCGTACCATTCTTAGAACAAGCAATATGAACATTAATGTGGGTTCATACATACAAAGTTTAAGAACATATATAAAAAAGTACGATTAAATGAATGATCATAGATATCTTTGGAGATGAAAGAAGTAGAACCTGTACCTACAGCTTATTTCTACAAATATTAACAACAATGACAATAACAAGATAACGCTACCTGAAATAAATGGTGCAAAATTAAGTCTGGGTTGCTATACAAGGGTTATTTTCTGTATTTATATGTAAATGATTAATTTTTTCATAAGTCTTAAATTGGTCATCTTCTGGAGAAAGATACAAAAATGTTTAAAGAACCTGTTAAAACCTGGTAGCATGTATGCTAATGGTTTCATCTAAATGAACAATTATGAAACCAACATCTACAGGACATGGAATCAGTATTTCAAATACAACATCAGAGGACTTTAGTTTACATTAAGTGGGATACTTACATAGTAGTTGTCATTTATTTGAACCATTGGTGCATTTACACAGGCACCTAAACATTCCACCTCTATAAGAGTGAAAAGTTTGTCAGGTGTAGTCTCCCCAACCTTTATTCCTAAAAATATAGAGATATCACTGTAAGGACCAGTTTGCAGCTTAACAGCAATCTGGTTTAAGGACAGACGGGGCTGGGCACTATATATTACAAAGGAAAGGGATATAATCAGACTATATGGTAAATGTTTAACTTTATAAAAAATGTATTACAGTAAGAAACACATGCCATTAACCCTCCTCAGAATACTCCTTCTTTGCTTTGAACACACTTATGCCATTGTTCTTGTCACTTTCTGAGGCAGTTCTGCAAGTCTCTTCATGAGTGTCTTTGTTGTGCTGTCATAGCTGCCTCAGTGTATAGAACTGACTAAAAGCATTTACCTTTCCTGGTCATTTTGATTTTAGGGAAGAACCAGGGGTTGCACAGTGCCAAATCCAGTGAGTAAGGTAGATGAGGATTCATGTTTTTATTTGACAGAAATTGATGTAAATGTCTGGTTAATGTCCAAAAAAAATTGTTTTTAAAAAATACAACATGTTGCCTCAAATATTTCTCCTTGTATAGAACACGCTTAGTTAGCCTACTGTTCTTGGCAATGTGTATTTTAATGTAGTAATTCTGAATTTTTAAAAAGACTGACCATCTTTTTTGATCACCCTTTATATGCAAAAAAATTATTTCAGAGCATTAAATTTCTTTAAGGAAGAATGCCTGTTTATAACATTCCAGGATTTAAGTGGATACGTTCCTTTCAAAATAATTCAAATTTAGGAATCATCTCCAATGTCTGTCATATAGCAGTGCAACAATTATTTTGATTGTGATAACTAAACTACAAATACGGAGGCTGAGGCAGAAGGATTACTGAAAGTTTCAGGCCAGCCTGGGCTACACATAGGTCAAGACCCACCCAAATCACAAAGCGAGACTGTCTCAAAAAAAAAATTGTAAAATAATAAACTACAAATATCATAGCCATGCTACCAGATTGGCAAATACTCAGAAAACTACTGATGACAAAGATTATTAAGAAGGTGAGGGAAATGGGTAGTACTCTCATGTATTTAGTAAAACATGTTAAAGTCTGACCCAGATATACTTACAAACAACCTCAGTTTAAAACAGAAAAGTATACAATGGTATGTGTATGTGAAAGTTACTGTAGATTAATTTATAATTAAAAAAGGAGGCAGGCACACATACTGTGCTATAAAAAGATAGCAGAAATAAAATGAAAAAAGCAAGCTCAGACAATTATATTTATGCAGTGAATAATTAAAATGATGTAAAATCTGTAACACACTGTGAATAGTTATCAGAATATGTACCTTGGGGTTGGAATTTTGGGCTGATTTCAACTTTCTACTTTATATACTTTATTACTGCCAAGCTGTTTTTTACAATATGTAACTTGTATCCAATAACAAAATTAAAAGATATTTTCTTTTACTTCATCTGACAAATGTAAATGTAGCAATCATGGTTTTATATGGAACAATGCCCACTTAATTTTACTATACTATCAACTTTTAAATTTCTTTTCCTATGAAGCATTCTTACTATGTTCATATCTTATTCTTTGTAACACAGGATTCTATGAAGTAAAATAATATTGTAAACAATGGAAAAGTTTAAACTCCTAGAAGCTTTAGAAATATAATTCATGATTAAAATAGAAAGGTTAAAACCTCAGCTTTAAGGCTGAGAATTAGAGACTAATATAAAACAGAAATAAATGTGAGTAAAATAAGACAAAATTCTACTGGCAAAGCATAGATTAAGATGGCAGAAATGGGAAAACTTGGAATTCTTTCTAAATTTGACATAATTCTACTTTTTTAGGTAACAGATACAAATATAATGTACCCCATACCGAGCTTTTTCTGAATGGCCTCCAGGATGCTGTCAGAGTCTCGCAGCATGCAGGGCGTGGTGGTGCAGACCTGAATGTGGTATTTCCCTACCGGCTTTCGGTTGTACATTGTATAAAAAGTTGCTACTTCATAAACTCTCATTGGAGGGACTTGTAAAACTTCTGCAACCTAAAACATCAGGAAATTTTTAAAGAAGATAATTACAAATTGAACTTTGGATATTCCATTAAAAAAATTTTTAATATTGACTCAACTTGGTAAAATCAGAAAAGTTCTAAGAGAAGAAAATAAGCCTGTACCTGGTAATTGTGATATAAGTCCTTTAATTTTTGCAAATATCTTACAGTTAACCAAGAACCCATTACACCAGTACTTCCTCCTCCTCCTTCCCTCCCTATCTCACCAGCTCAGAACATACTCTTTTCTCTAAATCTTTCAGTATTATGAACTTATACTTTGATCATTTCAGCTGACATATTTTAATTTAAATTGTCCACTTGAATTGGCAAAAATTTAGCAGTCAGCTGCCAATAAAGTTTACTTTCAACCTTTCACCAGTTTTTCAAAACAGCCTAATGTGACTTGTAATATATAGTTGCACAAATGGTATGGCAACATAAAAAACGGTTAACTCTTAATTGTTTACATCTAACACCATTACCCTGAGTTTGAAGACTTGCACCTGGTATTCTTAAAAGTAAGTGTGTGTATGTGTGTGTGTGTAACCGACACTGCCCTGACATGAAAGCAGTTCATTAATGGCATTTCAAATAACAGGTTGAATTTTCTCATAGCAAGAATTTAAAATAAATGTATTCTTAAAAGATATCTAATCACAACTAATCACTTGTGAGAGATAAAGTAGTTGTATTTAATTTAGTAGTTCTAAACAAGGGATAGGCCTCTGATTCTAGGATGCTACCAAAAAACATGTTACAGCCCTAGCATCATTCTGATTTAATAAACTTGGAGCAAGGCCCCAAGTCTGATTTGGAATTGGAATTCTGCCACATACTTCTCCATGCTTTATTAACTGCTATGGGATTAATGAGTGAACTTTCGGATTTTCTGTTGTAAAGTTGAGTGTTTCTTCAGTTGTGGGGAACATTAAAATAAAAGTCCTAAATGTAAAATGGAAAGAATCTTGACTCTGCTCTCTATATTCTATTCCATTTCCAGCCTTTCCCTAAATAGAATAGACAATGCTCTCACATTAGCTTTATTTTATTTTGCTTTAAGGATGCTCTCTGCAAGATTTCCAACAGACATGCTATTATTGAAGACATAAAATTTTTGTTAAAAAAAACCCAAAAACTAGGATTACAAGTATATACCTAAATCATTTGAAAGTAGGTATTAATTTCTAAAGAAAGTTAAATCCCAAAGAAATATGACATTTATTAAAAACATAAGTATGTTTACCTAACAGTATTTGGGGGGTGGGGTTTGCTGGAAATTGAACCCAGGACCTCACATTTGCCAGGTAGGCACTGCGCCACTGAGCTAAATTCTTGGCCTCGTTTACCAGTATTCAAACTAGCTCTGTAACATTTTTCATAGTGAAGTTTACTAAGGGTCTACCCAGTATTATGGAATTGTACAAGAGATCAACTAAGTCTAAAAATATGCATGTGGGATTACTGTATGTAAACGGAGGACACTGCTTTATTCTCCAAGAAAGCAATGGTCTTTCCTAACAGTTATGATCAAGTGAAGTTTAGAAAATGGTATTAAAATACAGCAGCATCTGTGATAGTTGTAAGAAATGCAGATGACACTGCATTCAGTTCCACGCTATTACTTAGGAATCATAACATGGTAACTGGAAGAGATCTCTCTCTCTCAAAACCATCTCTGCTAAGGAAGCAAAGAAAAGTGAGTTCTCTTAGCCCTAAGTCAAATATCCTTTCTGCTGAGTAACACTGCCCAGTGTTAACATTATATAACATGGATTCTCATAAAAATCAAGTTACGTATGGTTTTTGTATGGCACTCCATAAATAATATGCTGTATTACCATACAAATATAGTAATAACAGGATATGAGTAAACCTGAAATTTGGTTTACTGATGGGTTACTGTTAGAAAAAAATAAAATCTTAAAGTACATATGAATAGACTAACTTCATTTAAAGTGGGTCATCCACAACATTTCTGTAGGCTGATTCCAAAAATGGCATAATCAATGGCATGAATCCCATATATGATATAGTTGTTACAGTCTTTAGCCCGAGATGAACAATATTGAAAACATTCATTCTCACTGTGAGATTTTTAATGTAATTCTAGTGTTGAAATACTGCATTAATTTTCAGAATATGTTGTCACTAAATAAACACATTTGAGATGTTTTATCTTTGTTATGACCATTTCCCTCAAAATGAAGAGAAAAACAAAACAACAAAAAGTTTTATCATTACACTTTCACTATTTTCAGCAATAATAGAAAGCTCTACTTCAGTTCAGTGTACTGAGGAAACTACTAAAAACAAATACAATTCAGGGAAACAAATGACTAAAAGGCTACAAACGCTGAGACGATGACACCATGACTAGCATTGACTTCCGCATGAGGAAGTTATTGCACATAGCCTCTCCTCTTTTCTAAGGCAAAAGTGAACTCAGTACCTTGTTCATAGCAGAGATGGGCAACCACCCATTCTGCCTTTGGGCTAAGTCCAGGACTGGAAGCACTGCTGCTGCTTTATGCCCTTCGGGGTAGTTTTTAATAATTGCCTCTATCCTCTGTATGGAAGAAAAAGCACCCATTTTATTTATCTGGAAGCTGTTAAATATTTTGTAAGTTAATTACATTAGTTTAATCATACCTTATAGTTTTCTGGTGTGAAATCAAATGGAGTATCTGGATTATTCTCAGGAGTATCTCTGTGCTAAACAAAAAAGAAAAAAGCTTTTCCAAAACTATCAAAATTCTCTCTGAAGTGTGAATAAACACTATTCATCGCTATACTGTTTCCAACTATTTAAACTCTCCAGTTTAATTCCAACCTGACATACGTCAATTTATCCTTCCATCAAAAACAATGACTAAAACACAGAGTTGATGAGAGTGCTTACCAAAGTTAGCAGAAATTCAACTTTAGAACGGTTTTAGAAAAGTACACAAGTTCCCACCAGCTTGGACCTCTGGTGCTACATGTATGACTGTCCATCAGGTGGCTTGCACCATGGGTATGGGCCAGTCACACGCATACCAATTGGTGGTTCAAGTTGCCTGGCAGCCAGACACAAATTACAGTCCCATCATGAATGTGTTAATGAAGCTTTAATTCCACAGTAAGAGTAAATAATTGTTATCCAACTTTATTAGGGATAAGATTTTCTTATTCAGTTACCAAAATATTATCAATTACTGGAAGCCTTACAAAATTAAGACACAAGATTTGGAGTGTAAACGTGTGCATTTTTTCAAGATGGTACCAGATTTTTCAAGGAATCTGGGGATCTAAAAAGGTTAAATTGATCCACTACTTTATGGAGTTACAAAAACTCCGCAAGTTTTCCACGAATGGAAACCAGCAACATAGGAAGCTTATTTCTTTCTTCTTTGAAGAGCAGAGCAAGCTCTCTTCAAAAACTGACAAGAAATGGCAACTCAACAGGAAACTGACTCACACTAAAATCAACAATCAATGTTTTATATGTGTGGTAAATACAAAACTGAATTTCTTGATATACTAGAGTTTTGCTCAGAGTTTTGCTTTTGTAAAAGAATATAAACCAAGAGGAAGCCCAATGGAAACTGGACAATAACTTCAAATATGGAGCCAATCTGATGTTTTAGATAAAGGTGATAAAGCAGGAAGTTACTACTTACACCACTAACTAAATCATCATACAGACTACATTACCTTTAAACACTAGGTTGATTCCTGAAAATACACTGTATCAGAAAACAGGGATAGGACACCTAGTCCTTCCTGAACTGTACAACTGAGCTGGGAACTTCATAGACTTCTACCTATAGTTAAAACTTGGAAACATAAAGACCAAATGCTAATGTATTTATTTACTTCATTAAAATCTGTCAAATTACAGCCTTAGAACCTTCAGAGACAACATGACTCTGCTTTTTAAGAACTCAAAGTGGGGGGCTGTGGATTTAGCTCAGTGGCACAAGCGCCTGCCTAGCAAGCACGAGGTTGTGAGTTCGATCCCTGGTGATAAAAAAAGAAACTCAAAGTGTAATGAAAATCAGGCTAAGGCTCACAGTAATTTCATCATAGAACAATGTAAATTCTTATTCTCAGTTTCCCTGGTTCCAATTTATTTATTTATTTGGGTATCAGGGATCAAACTCACAACCTTGCGCTTGCCAGGCAGGTGCTTATGCCACTGAGCTAGCTATATCCCCAGCTCTCCCTGGTTCCAATTTAAATGAGAGGTTCAGATGGAACCGTACATCTTTTGAATGTGTATTCCAGTGCGCTATAAATTCCCATAGTGGGCAGCATATACTGAAGAGTATTTTTCCCTCAGTGCTGGGGATGGAACCCAAGGCCTTCCATATGCTAAGCAAGTGCTCTACATGTTCAGCTCAAAATATTTTAGATATTAGTGGATTCTGTCCAATTCCCAAGTCTTTCCATTATGAAGAAATCTACTTACCACAAATAAGGCTCCTCCAGCACCATTTTGCACAGCTGTCTTATGCAAATTCCTTATTTGCCTTCCCTAAAGATTAAAGTTTTAAGGTTAGTCACAGCCCTTAAAGTGTAAGATTCATAACTTAACAGAATCAAGTTAAAGAAGTAAAAGAATCTTAAGAAACAGTCCCACTACCCTACATCCTTGGCCATCCCTATTTCAGGAGATACGAAGAAATGGAGATCCACAGCAAGCCTAACAACCCGCCTAAGGTCACACAGGCTAGAAAAACTGTGACCGCAACAGATCTACTGAAACGTGTTACCCTCTCGCCTACATTCGGCTGACTCGCATTTGGAGAAATGATGCAACGTGAACCTCATGCCTTTTGCTTTTGCCTGAATCAAGTTGGATGCCAGCTTTCATTTAATGTGGACCTCTGTAAATATGTTTTCATTCTCTATAAATGAATCATATACTCTGAACAAATGAGCCAACACTAGCCTTCTTACTCAGCTCAGAAACTCCAGCCATAAAAGTGGTTTCAGTGAGCTACTTATGATGCGAAGCAGACTGGTAACACACAACTGCTTTGGAACGAATCTG
>PVJX010039200.1:0-15883 GCA_004027295.1 Dolichotis patagonum
TATTATACTAGGTAGTAGGGACAGAAGACAATTCTAGTTTCAGCTCATTAAAGATAAACTTAAATATAAAACTAGTGCAGTTTAAAGATGGAACTTAAACTCACTTATGCATAACTTTATTTAACTTGTCTATAGCCTAGGTTCCCTATTTTTATAATGGGAATAATAGTAATGTTATTGTCTCAGAGTTTTGCAAAAATTAAAGAAGTTAGTATATATAGCCATTAGTATAGTTCCTAACAAATATATGTGAAACTTACAATACCTGTAGCAAGAGATGTTAGCAATTACTATTATTATTAGGAAAATTCCATAGGCCATTATGTGTCAGTGATAGATTTGGTAAAGAATAAAGGTGATTTTAAAGGTATTTAATTGTGTTCAAGCCACCACAAGTAGTTACAAGTCATTTAACAGGGAGTTAAAACTAGTCATTTTTAAAATCTAAGATTTGTTTTTAATTTGTTTATTTTAAAGAGGGTAAAATTAAACACAACAAAACAGAACAAAATGGAACACAAGAAAGCAATTAAGAGACATAAATTTCAAAGCAAGACAATCAGAGATCTTCACTATCTATCATATTGACTCTTGTTTTCTTCCAAATAGTTGTCCATATCTTCACATACAGGGAATTCACATGAAACAACATAGTATGGAACTGATCCGAACAGGATGAAGAAGGTGTTTTATGTCTTCAAGACCAGATAGTAGGGAAGCCAAGAATGCCTGTCATAGTGTCTCTGATTCTCGTCAAAAAAACAGCTGTCCATGCCTTCATGTATGTTGAACTTCAAAACAAAACAGGCTAAAATCACTCTGAACAAAGAATGATAGTATTGCTGGATTTCACATCATGATGCTACAGAATCGGCACTGGGTACCTTAGTGTCTCTTTTTCTTCAAAGTAGTTGTTTATTCTATCATCTGTTATGTAATTGGTTCTCATAAACTGTTTATAAGTTCTACACATGCATGAGTCTCTACATGTGTATCTATTCTTTCTGTATTAGAGGGAAAAACAAACAAAGCAAGACAAAACAAAACAAATTCCTAGAAAAATCTGAAAAGAAAAAGTCATATAAAACCACAATACAAGGTGATCTACATTGGTTACTATGATGTCTCAGCAATATATAACAATATTAATAAAAACAAAATGTTGGAGACATTATAAGACTTCAAAAGCAGGTAATAATCAAACCAGAATGGGTCTCCTAGTGAATGAATCCTTTCATCTTCAGTGTAGTTGCCTATACTCTTAGAATTGATACTATCAATCATAACAGATTTGAATAAAATCAGTAAATACAAAACAGCAATCTAACAAACCAGATTCAATAAGATCAGTCATAATAAGACAGTGTAAGTTATACAGTGCTTCTGATTAAGTTAATAGGAAATTAAGGATGATTACCATAATATATCCTGCTATTTTGGGGATAGCTGGCTGTGCCCTCAAATCTAGTGTAAGTAGACAAACTGGAACAGAATATAATCCATCTAAACAGAGTGGTGAGAATAATGCAGATTTTAAATCTTGTTACCCTATTAACAATATCCTCTGCCTTCCCTTTTTAGACAATTCCTCCTCTTTCACTCCCACAGGGTGCACTGCACATTTTGGGTCCCACTAACTCCCTCAGTTTTTTAGATTGTGGGGAGCAACCTGATATTTATCCTAACTGGTTCTGAACCTTCTGACTCCTGGGCTTGATCTCAAGTTGTATTCCTTTACCTATAAAGGCCTCAAGGTTTTCCTTTGTGATAGCTGAGTAGGTCTCTACTGCATGAAAGTATTATGTCTTTTCAACCTATCTGCAGGTGCTGGTCGAGTTGCCTCTATTTCTCTCTGGCTCCCTGTTACATAGAGCATTGTTTTCTCATATTTGACTTTCCATCCATAAACCCTCTTTCAGGTTAATTACATTTCCAATACAGAGCATCTCGATGGACCCTATCTCCTGATCTACTCTGCCTGTGTTTCTTTTTGTTAGTATATCAAGGCTGTCTATGTTAGAGATTACAGCCAACCTTCTCTGCTTCATTTCTGCTATTCTATTTTTCTGCCATTGGTTGTCTATTTTTCTTTTTCATTCCATTGTCTGCCCTGTTCATTAAGGCTTCTCTGCTACTGTTCCTGAAATCCTCATATTCTTTTTCTCTCCCTCTAGAATATCTTTCAGTATTTTTTGTAGGGTTGGATTGGTGGTCACAAATTCCCCCAGTTCCTCTTTGCCATGGAAGCTTCTTGTTTATCTATTAATTTCTAGAGACAGTTTTGCAGGGATACATCAATCTGGGCTGGAGGTTGTTTTTTTTCAGGGCTTGAATTACTTTGCTCCAAACTCTAAAATCTAAGATTTGAACTTGATGAGATTAAGTATAAACCTGCAAAATGAAACATTTTGTATTTTATTCCTCAAGATAAATAACACAGACTTATTCTATGCTTAATCTGAATCACTCACACACTGGAGAAGGGCACTCAGTGGAGAATTTCATCTTTCTACTATGAGAATGTACAGGGTTCAAGCATGTGGATTGTTATGATACCGATGCCCTGCCCCACGTTCCTGCCACTTCATCACTGTCACATGGGAGAAATGTCCTCTATTGTCCACTACAAAGCAGGAACATGACTTAGTTTCTAATTCCTCTGATACTTATATCCTAAATAACAATGTACTTTCTAAAAACTTTTTACCACTAAGCACTCTAAGACAAAAGAGAGATTAAAAGCAATGCAGGAATTTTGTCATTGAAAAGCAAAAGACTGATGTTTTACCAATTACATGTTCCTATTGACTATGAAATCCAGATTCCTGGCCTACAGTTGAAAGAGAGGTGAGAACTGCAGATAAGAAAACTCCTGAGAAATACACAAATAGTGGTTTGTTTGTAGAGGCCTGGTATTTACATAGTTAACAAAATTCAAGTGGTCAAATACAAGTCTTTCATACAGAAAGTTAAGTATCACATGGATTCTCTTACATGAGAATATCCAAATATAAGCAATTTAAATAGCAAAATAAAAGAGATGATAGAAAACAAGGAGACAGACTTCATAGGGATGGGAAGAGTTCCGGTATGGCAAGAAGGACAAAAGCAGGAGTGGAAGGGAAAGAAAAATGGTTAAGATGTGATATGTATATGCATCAGTTCTCCAAGATGAATGTAATTATTATATATCAGAAACATCCCAGTAGAAAATAACAGGACACCAATAAAAAGTTTTTCACTTAGAGCAAAATAAATAAGGAAAAAAAAGTATTCTCACCAATTCATATTTACTCAGTCACTGTCGAGTACAGTCCTTCCTCCTCACTGTTTCTTCTCTTTGGATGTGACAGAAGTCCTAGAAGGTCTTGTCCTTCATCCTGGAAACCGCAAGGCATTTGGATTGCCTTATTCCTCTGTATACATCTCCATGCGTGTAACATCGCCTGTTGTTCAGGCACAGACCATACACAGCGAGTGTTCCCTGGAAGTTCAGCATCGCCCTATCCAGGTTTTGTGCCAACCAATCATGGTTCTTGTTGAGATTTAGTATTCTGAGAGTCAGCAACCATTTCCTTGTCCTGTTTGGTCCACCTGTAGTCTCAGCTAGGAGTCACAGTAGATATGCTGACTTTCAATCGTTACCTACTTTCAGTGCTTTCCTGGATTTCTAGGAGATCTCAAGAATGAGACCTCCAACCTGCCACTGCTTAGAAGATCAGTTGCCAGTTTCTTCTCTACTGCTGTCCATCCTGGTGGTGAGTATGCTAAGACTGATCTACTCTAGAGATCTGTGATAGAAAACAGGGCCCAGCTCCCATCTACTATCAGAGCTACAACATACTGAAGAATTTCAACTTCTTTCCCTCAACAGCTTTTACCCACAGAAGCAGGCAGGGAGCAGTGTGTGTTCTCTAGGGCCTTCATTAAATGATTATGAGCCATACAACAGTGTCACATCTAAGGGAGAGTCCTATTCGCACCATAGATATCATTGATTTGTGCACTATCATGATGATTGCTGTAGTTATCTTTCTCATTGCTGAGACAAAATACCTAATGCCCAAAGTTAAGGAGGAAAGGGTTTATTCAGCTTACAGTTGTAGAGGTTTCAGTCCATAATTGGCTGGCTCCAAGGCAGGGTGTGGAACATGGCAGAGGAGCAACAGTTCATGGCAGCAGGAGACAGCAAAAGCAATGAAAGAAGGAAGAGACAAACATTTTACTGTTTCTTATATGCAGTCTACCAGGATTAGGGTGGTACCAGTCCAATCAGTGGATTGATCCAACAATCACCTACCCTTAATCCAAGCACTCTTAATCCCAGCATTAAACCATGAATCAATCACCTGTTCTAGATTCAACCACCTCTGAAAAACCCTATGACTGCATGAAGCTTTGAGGGGATATCTAGACACATATACCATAGTAATAATTTTCTAGGTACTAGAAGTTATAAGTCTTTTTTAAACCACACAAATATCCATGTGGTAAATGGTAGCCCAGGTTGCCTGGATCAGTATGGAAACTCTCCTCCTTTTCATTCTCATCCAGAATCTCTCTTTTATGTGGAAGAAAATTGTCTGATATATCCACATGCATTTTTCCTCATTCTCTGCCTTACTGTTTAAATATTATGCTAATAATCCCTTCATCTTAGCTCTTGGTATTCAAGCTAAAATGTTGAAATCCACCCTCTTTAATCTCATCTTCCTAAATATAGTATTTCACAAATATCTGGCTCTTAAAAATGAAAAGCCCAAGTTTTCAAGGCTCTAATTTGTAATTCAGAGTTGAGAATTTGACCCTTTGTTCACACTGAATGTGATGTTTCAGCATGGAAAAAAGACAGAGGGCAATATGAACAGATGAGGACCCATAGCTATTGGCTCAGTGGAGATTTAAAAAAACATTGTGATTCTCTGAACCCTTGGGACTAACTGATAGAGTCACCATCCAGTGACCAAAATAAGGTGGCATTGACTGGTGAGATGATGGGAAAGTGTCCTGTGTCCTATGCTCCAACAGAACTTAGACAGTGAGACAGAGTTAAACCAAAGCGCCACAATGACCCCACTGATGTTCTGTATAAGATATAAAGCCTTGAGACATGATCATTGGCTTCTGGTAAACAGTCCTGCGAGAATGAGATGGTCTTAAGAAGCAGCAAGCTGTAATGCAATAGAGACTAACAACACAAAGAATCAATGAATCAGAGTTGGTTCTTTGAAAGAATAAATAAAGTTGATAAGCTCCTAGCCAACCTTATTTAAAAAAGGAAAGAAAAACCTCAAATTCATGCAATAAGGAATGAAAAAGGTGAAATTACTACAGACCCTGTGGAAATACACAAGATCATCAACACCTATTTTCAAAACCTCTACTCTCATAGATTTGATAACACAGAAGAAATGGACAGATTCCTAGATACATATGAACTACCAAAGCTGGATCAGGAAGATGTAAAACTGCTGAATAACCCAATTTCTATTACTGAAATTGAAAATGTAATTAAGTCCTTTCCAACAAAGAACAGCCCAGGCCCAGATGGATTCACTGTGGAATTCTACAAGAAATACAAAGAAGACTTAATTCTAACACTCCTGAAATTCTTCAATGAAACTGAAAGGGAAGCAACTCTTCCTAAGTCATTCCTGGGAGCAAATATTACTCTAGTACCAAAACCTGAGAAAGACCCAACTAAAAAAGAGAACTATAGGCCAATCTCCCTAATAAACATAGATGCAAAAATTCTCAATAAAATATTGGCAAACAAGATGCAGCAAATCATCAAGATGATTATACAACACAACCAAGTGGAATTCATCCCAGGAATGCAGGTATGGTTCAACATATGTAAATCAATAAATGTAATCTACCATATCAATAGAGCCAAAAGTAAGAACCACATGATCATCTCTATAGATGCAGAAAAAGCTTTTGATAAGTCCAACACTCATTCATGATAAGAAACTTACAGAGAATTGGAATAGATGGTCTTTACCTCAAAATGATAAAGGCCATCTGAGACAAACCAACAGCCAGCATCATATTAAATGGTCAAACAGTGAAAGCCTTTATCTTAATATCAGGCACAAGACAAGGATATCCTTTATCATCACTCCTATTCAACATACTACTGGAAATACTAGCCAGAGCAATTAGACAAGAGAGAGAAATAAAAGGAGTAAAGATAGGAAAAGAGGAAGTTAAATTATCATTATTTGCAGATGACATGATACTTTACATAGAAGACCCCCAAAACTCCATTGAAAGACTCCTACATGAAAGACTCCTAAATAAATTCAGCAATGTAGCTGGATACAAAGTTAATACTCAAAAATCAATAGCATTCCTATACATTAACAACAAAAGCACTGAGAAAGAAATAAGAAGCCACACCCTTTACAATAGCATCTAAAAAAATGAAATACTTAGGAATTAATCTCACAAAAGAAGTAAAAGACCTACCTATACAGGGAAATTATAATACCCTGAAAAAGGAAATCAAAGAGGACCTCAGAAAATGGAAAGACATCCATTTTCATGGATAGGAAGAATAAATATTGTGAAAATGGCCATTCTCCCAAAATTACTATACAGATTCAATTCAATCCCAATCAAAATACCACT
This sequence comes from Dolichotis patagonum, assembly GCA_004027295.1. Taxonomy (NCBI): domain Eukaryota; kingdom Metazoa; phylum Chordata; class Mammalia; order Rodentia; family Caviidae; genus Dolichotis; species Dolichotis patagonum. Next base: position 6,634 of record PVJX010039200.1, read on the forward strand.
AGCATACCTCATAGATCTAGAGAAATCACTCCCAAAATTCATCTGGAACTAGAAGAGACCTAGAATAGCTAAGGCAATTCTAAGCAGCAAAGGCAAGGCAGGAGGCATCACAATCCCTGACTTGAAATTATACTACAAAGCTACTGTAATAAAATCAACATGGTACTGGAATAAAAATAGACCTTAAGATCAATGGAATAGATTGGAAGAGACAACCACAACCACAAACTCACTCAACCACCTTATCTTTGATAAAAGGGCCAAACATGCTCACTGGAAGAATGACAATCTCTTTAACAAATGGTTCTGGAAAAATTGGCTATCCATATGCAGAAGACTAAAACTAGACTCATGCCTATCACCATGTACTAAACTAAAATCTAAATGGATCAAAGATCTAAACATTAAAACAGAAACACTAAATCTGCTGGAAGACAAAGTAGGTAGAAATCTTGAAGACATAAGGGTAGGTAGAGAACTCATGAATAAGAACCAAACCACATGGGAAATACTTCCCAGAATCAATAACTGGGACTACATCTTATTAAAGTGTTTCTGCATGTCGAAAGATATTTCCAGTAGAGTGAAAAGAAAACCCAAAAACTGGGAAAAAATGTTAGTGAACTGTCCCTCAGACAAGAACTAAAAAAAATCAGACCCTCGAAATTCAAAGACCCAATCCAAAAATGGGCATCCGAAATGAATACACAGTTCTCAGATGAAGAAATACAAATGGCAAATAAATACATGAAAAAATGTTCATCATTGTTAGTCATTAGAAAAAATGCAACTTAAAACCACATGGAGATTCCATCTCACTCCAGAAAGAATGGCCAGAATAAAAAAGCTACCAACAAATGCTGGAGAGGCTGTGGGGAACAAGGAACTCTTCGGTTCTGTTGGTGGAGCATAGACTGGTGCAACCACTGTGGAGGTCCATCTGGAGATTCCTCAAAAAGCTGGGTTTGGAAGTCCCATTTGACCCAGCTATGCCACTTCTAGGTATATTCCCAGAAGAACTGAAAAAGTCATACCACAGTGATATATGTGCACCCATGTTTATAGCAGCACAATGTGTAAGAGCCAGATCTTGGAAACAACCTAAGTGCCCATCAACTGAGGAATAGATAAAAAAGATGTGGTATTTTTATACAATGCAGTACTACTTAGCTATAAAGAATGATCATATTGAGATACTTATAAATAAATGGATGCAACTCAAGGCCATAATCATAAGTGAAATAAACCAAACTCACATGTATAAATACCATTTAGTCTCCCTAGTATGAGAATTGGTAAGAGTACATAAGATTTTATGGTAATCATGATTCTGCGTTACATAGCTTTGAAGGCTTTCAATGTTTGCATTCATCAGTTGGAATGTTTTTATTGTTTTGTTTGACTTTATTATGTGTGACAGTATGAACAGCTGTTTTGAAGAAAATAAAACATTATGGCAGCCATTGCTGATTTAAAATTGTCTTGCTTTGAAGTGCTACCATGCTTTTGTTGTTCTATTACCATCAGTTCTATCATGTTGTGTCTTATTGGTATTTTAATATATGTGATAGTATAAACAAAATTTTTTATGGAAAATGAGATATTATGGAAGCCATTGATCATTTTCTGTTATTCAGTTTAGAATACCATTCTTTTGAATGGTTTTATACTATTTTGTTATGTTTGATATTAGTGTATTTGAAGCCATGCTCAACTATTATTGGGATTTTAATATGTGTGAAGTATAAACAAATTTTTTTATTGAAAATGAGATATTATAGTAGCCATTGATCATTTTCTGTTATTTGGTTCAGAATGCCCTGTAATTCTTTCATTCTTTTGAATGGTTTTATACTATTTTGTTATGTTTGATATTATTGTATTTGAAACTATGTTCAACTATAGCAAAGAAAGAGATATTATGATAGCTACTGCTAATGTCCGGTTGTCTTGTTATAAAGTGCTGTGTTGCTTATGTTGTTCTGATCTTCTTTGTTCTATCCTCTTTTTAAATTCTCTTTAAACTAAAAAAAGAAGCAGTAAGATGTTTTTGCACACAAATGTGAGCAATATGAGACTTACAGGGGAGTAGCCCCCAAGATATATAGACAACTTGCTACAGCTTCTATGGTTCACTAATGTGCACATCAAATGTGCTAACAGGGTAGCATGGGCAGCAGAATGTTGTGATCTTTCATCTCTTATCAATCACAAACCACATTGCCAGGTGTTTCTTTCTTAAAGGGGAGAATGATGCTAAATTGTAATCATCTTTCCATGGCATCTCTGCAGCCATACCCAAGAGGAATTGCTGCCCAGCTTGCATCCTGGTTATATGAAAAGCATAGTCTTGCCTTCATCTTTGCTCTCTCTGTTTTATTTATTCCCTCCTCCTTTACAACTGATTCGCATAGCTAAGTTGTATCACTTGGTCATACACCTGCCACACCAGCTCAGAAGGGAGATGAGTTTTCAGAACTTTATTATTATCATCTGTATGTAATTACAGAAAACCACAGAAAATCCTGCTATGGCACAACTGAGATTTTATGTATGTAGTAACAGCCTTTCTAGAAAGTGAAAGATTTTTAAACAAAAGAAATAGCAGAAAAAAATATGAGGTTATGTTATCTCTACAAGTTTTATTTCTACTCATCTACTGAAACCACTAATCACATGACTTTATAGCTGTAGTTTTTAGAAGAGTAGCCGGAGGTCAGTGTTAACCTCTTTCATATTTAGGAATGTCAAGTGTATAATGAGTCTTTGTAAGTACAACTTCTATAAAATGCTACCCTTTAGTTCATGTTGATGGAGCCCCTTATTGGGGAAATGCCTTCATTTAGCCTTTAAAAGAATTTTGTTAACTATAGCTGCTTTCATGAAGAAGAGATAAGAAAAGAAACCTCAGTAAGTGTGTTTATATTTGTGAGCTGCTATGCTGGGTACTTAACAGTTGTTGACTCACTTTTTATTTCAACAGTTTTGAAAAGTATACATTAATGTAGCCATTTTATATATGCAAAAGTGATTGAGAAATTGTTAAACTGGATCAAGGTAAATCAACCAGGAAATAGAATTTGAGTGTAGGACTGTCTGACTCCAAAGCCTAGGATATTATTATGTATGTGGCTTTAGGTGGTTCAAATGGCCCAATTTTATACCAGATTTGAATACATAGAGAGGTTTTAGCATAATGAGAGATGCATTAGTCCTTTCAATTCTGGGTTCTCAAAATTGTACTAGTCCTATTCTATTAAATGCTACTTCTTACTCATTCCCTTAGACATATCTATAACTCTTATTTTAAAAAATATCAATCTAAGTCTTAAAGCAAACTGTTTCTATCAAATAAGTTTGTGTGATTACCTATTAACACCATCAAAAGAAAGCTATTAACACCTCTTTTTAGCTTTTTAAAATAGGATACTTATATTTCTAGTTTATTTTTTAATTTTTATTTTCTTATTTTTAAACAGAAAAACAGAAAATAGTATAGAAATAATACAGAATTTCAAAAAAATAACAGTAAGAAATCAATACTAGTTAACATATTAGATATTGTTATCTTAGAAGTAGTTGTTCAAGTTACAAAATCTAAGCATAAAAAATGAACAGATGATCAAACAATGACAGCACAAACTATTCTTTCTGATGAACTGACAGAGAATTAGTAGTATGGTTATCTATCTTGCACACTTAAACATACATACAGTTATATATGTATACCTACAAATTTTTCTTTCCTTTTGAGCACTTTCTTTCTCTTTCAGTATTACAATATCTATTGTACATTTTGGATCTTATTACTCTTTCAGTTTATGATTAATTATTATTATTATTATTATTTATTTTTAACACTAAGGAGACAATATATTTAAAAATGTGAGACTGATTTATTTCACTTGTGAGTATTGTCTCAAGTTCACAAAGCCTCAAGAATATCCTTTTTATAGTTGAGTAATGTTCCACTGTATAAAAATACCACATCTTTTTCATTTACTCTGTGGTAATGGGCACAGAGTAAATGAAACTCTGGATGTGCATTTTGGTTGTTTTCAAGATTTATTTATACAAATTGTGCTGTTGTAAACATAGGTGCACATATATCACTGTGACATGACATTTTCAATTTCTCTGGGACAATACCCGGGAGGGGGATAGCTGGATTGAATGGGATTTCCAATTCTAGTTTTTTGAGGAATCTCCATACTGATTTCTACAGTGGCCACACCAGTCTACACTCTCACAGTGGAGTGTGCTTCTTTTTGCCCCCGCAGTCTTGCCGACATTTGTTATCAGTTAATTTATTGATGGCAGCCATTCTTTCTGGAGTGAGATGGAATCTCAATATTGTTTTGATTTGCATTTCTTGAATGACCAATGATGCTGAACATTTCTTCATGAATTTATTTTCCATTTGTATATCTTCATTTGAAAAACATGTGTTCATCTCAGGTGCCCATTTTTGGAGTGGGTCTCTGAGTTTGGGGGGCTTGATGTTTTTCAATTCTTTATATTTTCTGGATATAAGTCCTTTGTCTGAGGGACTAAATTCTTCCCCATTATGTGGATTTTCTTTTCACTTTGTTGGTGATTTCTTTTGAAGTGCAAAACTTCTTAATAAGATTAGATCCCAGTTATTGATTCTTTCAAGTACTTCCTGTGGGCTTTGTGTTTTGTTCATGAACTCTTTGCCTTCCCCTATGTCTTCAAGATTTCTACCTACCTTGTTTTCTGGTAGATTTAATGTTTCTATTTTAAGATTTAGGTCTTTGATCCATTTTGACTTTACTTTAGTGCATAGTGATAGATATGGGTATAGTTTCTGTCTTCAGCATGTGGAAAGCCAGTTTTTCCAGCACCATTTTTATTAAACAGGCTATCCTTCTTCCAGTGAACATATTGAACCCTTTTGTCAAATATAAGTTGGCTGAGTGTCTTTGTAGTTGTGTTTGCATCTTCTAATCTGTTCCATTGATCCTCAGGTCTATTTCTTTGCCAGTACCATGCTGATTTTATCACTGTAGCTTTGTGGTACAATTTCAAGTCAAGGGTTGAGATGCCTCTTACCTTGCTTTTGTTGCCTAGAATTGCCTTTGCTATTTGATATTTCTTCTGTTTCCATAGGAATGTTTTCTCTAGATCTGTAAGGTATGTCAATGGTATTTTGATTGGAATTGCATTCAGTCTGTGTAACAGTTTTGGGAGTATGGCCATTTTCACCATGTTGGTTCTCCCTAACCAAAAGCAAGGATAATTTTCCATTTTCTAATATCCTCTTCAATCTCCTTTTACAGAGCAGTATAATTTTCAACATATAGGTCTTTTACATTCTTTGTTAGATTGATTCCCAAGTATTTTAGTTTTTGGATGCTATTTTGAAAGGTGTTATTTCCATAATTTCTCTCTCAGTGAGTTTGTTGTTTGTGTACAGGAATGCTATTGACTTTTGAGTGCTGACTTTGTATACAGCTACATTGCTGAATTTATTAACTCTAGTGGTCTTCTGATGGAATTTCTAGGGTCTTCTATGTAGAGTATCATGTCACCTGCAAATAGTGATAATTTAACTTCTTCCTTTCCTATCCTCATTCTTTTTACTTCTCTCTTTTGGCTGATTGTTTTTGCTAGTGTTTCCAGAACTATACTGAATAGGAGTGGTGACAGTGAATATCTTGTCTTGCTCCTGATTTTAGAGCAAAAGATTTCAGTTTTTCTCGATTTAGTATAATGTTGGCTGTTGTCTTGTCACAGATGGCCTTTATCAGATTGAGATAGATACCATCCATTCCAAATTTTTGTAGGTTTTTTTTTTAAAATGAACAAGTGTTGGACTTTATCAGAAGCTTTTTCTATAAACCAACAGCCAACATTATACTAAATCGAGAAAGGAGCTGATCATGTGATTTTTGTCTTTGGCTCTGTTGATGTGGTGTATTACATTTATTGCTTTGTGTATGCTAACCCATCCTGTCATTCCTGGAATAAATCTCACTTGGTCATGATGCATTATCTTGTTGGTATTTGCTGCATTCTATTTGGCAGTATTTTATTGAGAATCTTGCATCAACATTGATTAATGAGACTGGCCTATAATTCTCTTTTTTGGTTGGGTCTTTCTCTGGTTTTGGTATCAGAGTAATACTTGCATCCAGGAATGAGTTAGGGAGGATTGCTTCCGTTTTGATTTCAGTGAAGAGTTTGAGGATTATGGGAGGTAAGTCTTCTCTAAATTTCTTATAGAATTCAGCTGCAAATCCATCAGCACCTGGCTTTTCTTTGTTGGTAAGTTTTTAATCATGTTTTAAATTTCAGTACCTGATATTGTGTTATTCAATACTGTTACATCTTCTTGAGTCAGCTTTGGTAATTCATACACTTCTAGAAATCTGTCCATTTCCTCTGTGTTTTCCACCCTATGTGAGTAAAGATTTTCAAAGCAGGTATTCATGATCGTCTGAATTTCCGTGGGATCTGTAATTTCTCTCTTTTCAGTCCTTATTGCATGAATTTGAGATTTTTCTTTCTTTTTCTTGATAAGGTTGGCTAGAGATTTATCAGTTTTATTTATTCTCTCAAAAAACCAGCTCTTTGCTTCATAAATTCTTTGTATTGTTTTCTTAGTTTCAATTGCATTAATTTCTGCTCTGATATTTATAATTTCCTCTCTTATGAGCTTTGGGTTTTACTTGCTCTTCTTTTTCTAGAGGCTTAAGGTGTAGCATTTGTGCTCATTTTATTTTCTAGATGTGACAATTTATTGCTATAAATTTCCCTCTTAGGGCTGCTTTCATTGTGTCCCACAGGTTTCAGTATGTTGTATATGCATTTTCATTGATTTATAGGTATTGTTAATTTCTTCTTTAATTTTATCTATTACCCATTGAATGTTCAAGAAGTTGTTGTTTAATTTCCATGTATTTTTAGGTTTTGCAATTTGTTCTGCCATTAATTTCCAATTTCAGGGCACTATGGTCAGATAATATGTGTGGGATAATTTCAATCCTTTTACATTTACTTCTGGACTAATATATGGTCTATTTTGGAAAACATCTCATGCACAGCTGAGAAGAATGTGTATTCTGACCTGCTTGGGTGGAACATTCTGTAAATGCCTACTAAGTCCATTTATTCACAGCTTTCATTAAGTTCTGTTATTTCTTGGCCAACTTTTTGTCTAGTTATCTGTTTGTGATAATGGGGGTATTAAGGTCCCCTACTATGATTATGTTGTAGCTTATTTGGTTTTTCATATCTATTAGTATTTGTCTTGCATTTTTGGGTGCTCCTGTATTTGGTACATGTATGTTTATGATTATTAGCTCTTCCTCTTGAATTATTCCCCTGACAAGTATGTAGTGACTTTCTTTATATCTTTTGATCATTTTTGGTTTGAAGTTTACATTGTCTGCAAACAGAATAGCTACCCCTGCTTTTTTTCTGGGTTGCTGTCACATGGAGTATTTTCCATCCTTTGACTTTTAGTTAATGAGCTTCCTTTTGAGTCAGATGTGTTTCTTGTATACAGCACATTGTTGGATCCTGTTTCTTGATCCATTTTGTCAACATATTTGTTTTAACAGGTGAATTGAAGCCATTTATGTTGATGGATATAACTGATACGTACTGGGTCAACTTTGTCATGTTATTTTCTTGCTGTTGTTTTTCTGCTATTCCCCTCTGTTTAATTGCTTGTCCTGTCTGGTGGTTTCTTTCTGTTGTTGTTCTAGGAATTGTAGTCATTTTTATCTCTCTCTTTCTGTACTCTTTCTAGGTTTGGTTTGGTGGACATAAATTTCTTCACCTGTTCTTTGTCATGAAAGTATCTTCTCCATTAAATTTTAAAGAAAGTTTTGTGGGTTACATCAATCTGGGTTGAAAGTTGTTTTCTTTCAGGGCTTGAAATACTTCACTCCAAACATGTCTTAACTTGAGAGTTTGTGTTGAAAAGTCTGCAGTGATTCTAATGGGCTTTACTGGATAGACGAGTTGCGTCTTTTCTTTAGCAGCTTTTTGTATTCTGTCTGGAATACATGTCTGGAATACATGTCTGGAATCTTAATTATTATATGTCTGGGTGTAGATTTCTTTTGGTTATGACTGTTTGGTGTTCTATATGCCTCACATCTGCACATCAGATTCTTTCCCCATGTTTGGAAAATTTTCTGCTCTTAGTTTTGTGAATAGTTTTACTATGTCCTTTGCAATGACCCTTGCATCTTCACTGATTCCTATCAGTCTTATCTTGTTTCTATTTGCACCATCTTGCGGTTGTTAAATTGTCATTTAATGCTGCCTTGTTATTTTTATAAGTTCTTTCCTTTTATCTTCACTAGCTGAGATCCTGTCCTCAATGTCCAAAATTCTATCCTCAGCTTCATTCAGATGGTTTCACCAGCTTTCAATAGAATTTTTTTATTTGTGGTATATCTCTTTGAATTTTATTCAGGCATTCTACTTCTTTTCTATATTGTTCATTCAAGGTTTCCATCATTTTCCCATGATCCTGTACTTTTTAAAAAAAATCTGTCTTTTCTAGCTATGCTGAGCAACTCCTTTATTAAGGTTGTCTTTTATTTCTTTATGTGAGAGATTATTTCTAATCTGATTTCTTCTATAGCCTCATGGATTTGTTTCTTTATTTCACTTTCTATCTTTTCCAAAATTTCAGGTGTATGAATTTTAATGTCCTCTATTTCAATGTCTCCAATACTTGTTCCAAATGGACTGGATGTTTGAGATTGCATTTTGCCTTTTCATTTTGTCACGTTGGGCTAATACTTGGTCTTTCAATCCCTCTAGTCTGAACTGTCTGTAATGCGTGTCTTAGGGTCCTACTGTGTGGTTGACGTTTGTCCAATTGCTGGGTACCACAATGAAGGAGAGGGTCAGTCACCTGAATTCTTCCTTCAGGGCCTGTTGAGTGAGTTCTATATTCTTCCTAGGCTGACTAGCTTAGGGGTACTGATGCTAGTCAATCCTTAGTTTCTGCTGTTTCTATGTCTTCAGGTTGTTCCAGGCCACCAGATCTGCCTGGTTATAGTGTTTGCCTCAGCTGGGACCATACTCTGTCACTAGGTATCTTATAAGCCCTTTTTATTTCCTCCAGGTTGTGGGAGGCCCTATTGACACTCTCTTCAACCCACCTGATGTTCTCTGTATGGGGGAAGGACTCATCCACACTCTTGACAGGCTTGCCAATGTCCAACAGTTGGGGAGGACTTTTCTACTCCTCCTGTTTACCCAC
>PVJX010039201.1:0-15898 GCA_004027295.1 Dolichotis patagonum
AGTACTACTCAGCTATAAAGAATGATCACATCGAGATATTTATAAATAAATGGACACGACTTGAGACCATTCTTTTAAGTGAAATAAGCCAAACTCACAAGGGTAAATACCATATAACCTCCCTAATATGAGATTTGATAATAGTATATAAAACTTTAAGGTAAGCATGAGGCCCCATCTCATAGCTTCGAAGTCTTTCAAAGTTTTAAATCATCAGTTTGAATGGTGTTATCCTGTTTTCTTTGACTATATCATACGTGATGATATGAACAGCTGTTTTGAAGAAAACATTATGACAGCTATTGCTGATTTAATATTATCCTTCTTAGAAGTCCTACCATGCTTTTTTCTTTTTTCTTTTGTTCTATTGCTGTTGCTTCTGTCTACCACATTGTGTCTCATTGGAATTTGAATATGTGTGATAGTTCAAACAAATTTTTTTCTTTTTTTTATCAAAAATGAGCTATTATAATACTCATTGATCATTTTCTGTTATTCGGTTCAGAAAGCCCTGGAATTCTTTCACTGTATTCATGACTTTATACTATTGTGTTATGTTTGATATTATTGTAATTGAAACTATGCTCAACTATAGCAGAGTTAGAGATATGGCGTTAGATACTGTTGATGTCCAGTTGACTTAATGTAAAGTGCTGTGTTGCCTATGTTGTCCCCTTCTGATCTGCTCTGTACTACCCCCTTTTGTTTTATTCTCTTTTAAATTAAAAAAAATTAAAAAAAGCACAAATCATTCTTTTTGATTAACTAATTGGGTTTAATAATACATTATCTAATATATATATATATATATATATATATATATATATATATATATATACAATTTCCTGCAATTTCCTGCTTCTTTCTTTTCTCCTTTACCCCATCCCAGTTTTTTTTTTTAACCTCTGGTAGTGGGTATCAAACTCATGTCCTCATGCTTGCCAGGCACGTGCTTATGCTACTGAGCTAAATCCCAAACCCTTGTTCTTTTCCCTTTAAGCACTTTCTGACCCTTTAACTTTCATGATATCTAATACACATTATGGATCCTATTTACCTTTCAGTTTTTTACACTAGAGAGACAAAATGATATTTACACATGCAAGTCTGATTTGTTTCCTTAGGAGTATTATCTCAAGTTGCAACCATTCACCTATAAAAACCTCAAATTTCTTCTTCTTTACAGCTCAGTAATAATTGTATAAAATAACACATCTTTTTCATTCATTCTGGTGTTATCAAATAATTTTTCTGCATCTATTGAGATGACCATGTGATTTTTGGTTTTGGTTCTCTTAATATGGTGCATTACATTTAATGCTTTGCATATGTTGAACCATCCCTGCATTCCTGGGATGAATACCACCTGGTCAGGGTGTGTAATTTTCTTGCAGATTTATTGCATCCTATTTCCTAATGTTTTGTTGAGGAATTCTGCATCTATGCTCATTAGAGATATTGAACTGTCATTACCTTTTTTGGTTGGATCTCTTTTGGTTAGTACCAGGCTAATACTGACCACTAGGAATAAGCTAGGGAGAACTGCTTCTTTTTCAATGTCATTAAAGAGTTTGAGGAGTATTGGCATTAAATCTTCCCTAAATTTCTTGCACAATTCAGCCATGAATTCTCCAGGACCTGGGCATTTCTTTGTTGATAAATTTTTAATTATATTTTCAATTTTATTAACTGATGATGGGTTATTCAGAATTTAACATCTTCTTGATTAAACTTGGGAAGTTCATATATTTCTAGGAATCTGTCTATTTCTTCTGCATTTTTCATCCTGTGTAAGTATAGATTTTGAAAGTAGTTGCTGATAATCTTCTGATTTTTCACAGGATCTACGGTCATTTCAAGGTTTTTGTTCCTCAGTTCAAGAGTTTGATTTTTTCTTTTCTTTTTTTGTAATGTTGGCTAGGAGTTTATCTATTTTGTTTGTTCTTATAAATAGCCAACTTTTTGATTTTTTAATTCTTTATATTTTTAGTCCCAATTTTTTTAATTTCTGTTCTGACCTACATGATTTTCTCCCATCTTTGGACTTTGTGTTTGACTTTCTTTTCTTTTACTAGAAGCTTTAGGTGTAACATTAGGTTGTTTATTTGTACTTGCTCTGTTTTTCTCAATGTGAGCATTCATTGCTATAAATTTCCCTCTTAGAACTGCTTTCATTGCATTCCACAGGTTTTGGTATGTTGTGTTTGATTTTCATCTAATAGTAGATATTGTTACTTTTTTCTGTAACTTCATCTATGACCTATTGGTTGTTCAGGAGGATGTTTTTTTTGTAATTTGCAAGTATTTATGGAGTTTTTGTGGTTTCTTTTTCCATTAATTTCCAATTTCTTTTCACTATGATCAGATAATATGTATGCAATAATTTCAATTTTTTACACTTTCTTAAGCATGTTGTATGGTCTTTTTTAGAAAATGAGCCCTGTGCATCTAAGAAGAACATGTATCCTGAACATGCATTTAAGAAGAACATGTTGTTGGGTTGCATATTCTGTAAACGTCTACTAAGTACATTTGTTCTTATATTTGATTTAGTTCTGTTATTTCTTCACTGATTTTCTGTCTGGTTGATCTATATATTTGTGAGAGTGAGATATTAAAGTCCCTGTTATGATTGTGTTATTTCCTATTTGATTTATTATGTCTATTGATACTTTCCTTATATTGTCTGTTCCCATATTTGGTGCCTATATATTTATGATTGTCATTTTTTCCTCTTGAAGATTTCCTCTAAGAAATATGTAGTGACCCTGTTTACCTCTTTTGATCATTTTTTGTTTGAGGTCCACAGTGTCTGCAAAGAGGATAATTGCCCTGCTTTTTTCTGGGTTCCTGTTGTTTGGAGTATAGTTTTCCATTTTTTAATTTCATTCTATGATTTTCTTTTTTAATTAAATATGTTTCTTGTATACAGCATATTGTTGGCCCCTGTTTCTTGATCTATCCTGTTGGTCTGTTTCTTTTGCTTGTTGAATTGAGGCTATTAACATTGATGATTATAATTGATATGCATTAGATCATCTTAATAATGTTATTTTCCTATTGTTAGTTCCCTGCTTTTTCCTGTTTAATTACTTGCCCTGCCTGATGGTATCTTTGTGTTGTTAGTCTTGAAACTGTGAGCATTTTTATCACTAGGTAGAATAATTTTAAATACTCTTTGTAAGGTTGGATTTATGCTCATGAATTTATTCAGTTGTTCTTCATCATGGAAGTATATTATTTCTCCAATAATATTAAAAGATAGTTTTGCAGGGTACATCAATCTAGTTTATAAATTTTTTTTCTTTTAGGGCTTGAAATATTTTACTCCAAGCTCATCTTGATTTGATGAATTGTGCTGAGAATTTGGACATGATTCTAATGGATTTTCCTTTATAGGTGATCTGTTTCCTTTCTCTAGCAGTTTTGACTGCTCTCTTTTTGTCCTGAATGTCTGGGAGCTTGACTATTGTGTGTCTGGGTATAGATATATTTTGGTTATGACTTCTTGTGTTTCTACATGCCTCACTTATCTTCATGTCGGATTCTGTTCCCATGCTTGGGAATTTTTCTGCTAGTATTTCTGCAAATATATTTTAATGTCCTTTGTGTTCACTCTTGCCTCTTCACTGACACCATTAAAACTTACATTATTTTTCTTTGCATTGTTTTGGAGCTGTTGAACTGTTATTTAATGGCCCCTTGCTATTTTTTATTTCATGGTCACTAGTCTTAATATTGTCTTCAAAGTTTGAAAGTCTGCCTTCAGCTTCATTCAAGCAATTTTTACAGATTTCAGTGGAATTTTTAGTTTCCTGCATATCTGTTTGAATCTATTTCATTTATTCCAATCCTTTTCTATATTGTTTATTCAAGGTGTCCATGATTTTACTGTGTTCCTCTATTTTTGTTTATGTCTTCTCTAGCGATGTTGAGCAATTCTTTTATTATATATGCCATTTTATTTTTTAAGTGAGAGATTTTTTCTGATCTCACTTCCTCTACAGCCTCATTAAATTCTTTTTTCACTTGCTGTCTCTTCAGTGATTTCAGGTGTGTGTCTTCTAATTTATTTTGATGTCACCTGTACTTTTTCTGGAAGGACTGTAGATCTGAAAATGAATTTTGCTTTTTCATCTTTTCATTTAGTCCTATTGGTTCAACCTTTGTTCTTTTTCATCTTGCTAGTTTTGACTATTCCTCATGTGCACCACTGTTATGATGCTATTGTGTGGCTGGTTTTCTCTTAGTCACAGGCTAACTGCAGTCACTGGAGTGGAGGGCAGGATCACCAGTGCAGTCCAGACCTTGTCTTATTCAGTTGGGTGGAGGACAGAATCAAAGATTTTTGGTTTAGGCTTAGGTTTTTTTTACTATTGTTTCTTTAAATAAGCTTTCTCCATCTGTATTTCTTCAACTTAATTCATTTCTACACAATAAACATTAATCTTCAATGCTATTTCATTAATGCCATAAGCTTTTTTATGCTTTTTCATTCTTTTCTATCCTCTATGTATTGTCAAATAACCTGGGTTCAAGCAAACATATTGCTTTTTCTACTTCATAAAGTCTTCTGTTGATAGTTTGTATTATCCGTATACTTTTTTTATTTTATGGAAGAAAGAAAAAAATGAAATAGAAAAGAAGGGTAAAATAATACAGAATTCAACAAAAAAATTAACACTGAGAAATTGCTAGTTGATACATTACATATTGTCATCTTAGAAATAGTTGTTCAGGTTACAAAATCAAAGGATAAAATGTGGTTAGACACACAAACATTGACAATGCAAAACATTCTGTTCAATGATCCAAAAAAAAACTAGTAATATGGTCATCTATCTTACACATATATACATACAGTTACATACTTTAGAGCACTTTACATTCCTTTCATTTTTACAATATCTATTATACATTTTGGATCTTATGATTCTTTGTTTTTATTATTTTTTACACTGGAGATATAATGTGAAGTTTACTAATGTGAGTCTTGTGTATTTCACTTACGAGGATAGACTCAAGTTGCATCCATTTACTTATAAAGGCCTCAAGATCATCCTTTTTATAGCTGAGTAATATTCCATTGTATAAAAGTACCACACCATTTTCATCCACTCTGTGGTTGATAGGCATTTTGATTATTTCCAAGATTTAGATATTTATATATCTATTCAGATTTAGATATTTAGATATTTAGACAAATTGTGCTGCTATAAACATATGTGCACATATATTACTACGATGTGACCTTTTCAAAGTTTCTGGGAAATTACTCAGGAGGGAAATAGCTGGAATAAATGGAACTTCTAATCATAGTTTGTTGAGGTATCTCTATACTGATTTTCACAGTGGCTGCACCAGTGTACACTCCCACCAAGAGTGAAGCAGTGTTCCTTTTCCCTGCAGCCTTGCCAACATTTGTTATCAGTTGATTTCTTGATGGCAGCTATTCTTTTTATTTTTTTATTATTTTGAAGGTAGCAAAATAAAACAGAACAAGATGGAACAAAGTGAAGCGAGACAGTGCAGTAAAATTGGAACAGAACCCCACAACAGGTTACCAGGATAACAGTAATAGATACCATAGTATATCTTGTTATCTTCACAACAGTTGTTCTTTTAATCGAGTATACCAAAATCAAAGCAAATACAGAACATTATAGAACTTATAAAAACAGACTATTGAATAGAGCAATACCATTAATCACAACAAAGCAAAATAGTTATAAAAATATTTGCCTACAAAGAGATGGTAGAAGGAAATCCCCCTATTTTCTACATTGCATATGGTCACCCTCCCAAGAGATGTCCAGATCTCTGGCTACCAGTTGCTAATGTTGGGGAAGGGTGAGTGGGAGATTTGATTCTCAGCCCGCGCACCGGCAGACTCACAGTCGCTCACCAGGGAGATGAGCCGGTTGCTTGGTGTTCCAGGGCCATAAATTCCAACATGGCGTGGGTCTCAGGAGGCGCTGGTGGTGCTTGCCCTTGGCTGCTGCAGCCTGCCAGGCTCACAGGCACTCACCAGAATGGCAGCTATTCTTTCAGGAGTAAGACAAAATCTCAATGCTGTTTTACTTTGCATTTCTTGAATGATCAGTGATGGTGAACATCTCTTCATGTATTTATTTGCCTTTTATATATCTTCATCTGAGAAATGTGTGTGCATCTCAGATAGCCATTTTTGGAGAGGTCTTTAAATTTGGGGGACTGGATATTTTTCAATTTTTTATATGTTCTGGATATAAGCCCTTTGTCTGAGAGGTCGTTGACTAAAATTTTTTCCCATGCTGTGGGTTTTCTTTTCACTCAGTTGGTGATTTCTTTTGAAATGCAGAAACTTTTCAATAATATGAGATCCCAGTTGTTGATTCTCTGAAGTGTTTCCCATGCAGTTTGCATTTTGTTCATGAATTCTCTGCCTACTCCTATGTCTCCAAGAGTTCTACCTATCTTTTTTTCCAGTACATTTAGTGTTTCTGTTTTCATATTTAGGTCCTTGATCCATTTTTACTTTAGTTTACTGCATGGTGATAGGCATGGATCTAGTTTCAGTCTTTAGCATGTGGAGAGCCAATTTTTCCAACACCATTTATTAAACAGTCTATGTTTTTCCCAGTGAACATGTTTAGCCCCTTTGTCAAATATAAGGTTGCTGAGTTTCCTTGTAGCTTTGTTTGCATTTTCTAATCTGTTCCACTGATCCTTAGGTCTATTTCTTTGGCAGTACCATGCTGATTTTATCACTGTTGCTTTATAGTATATTTTAAAGTCAGAAATTGAGATGCCTCCTGTCTTGGCTTTGTTACCCAAAATCGCCTTTGCTATTCTAGGTTTCTTCTGTTTCCAAATTAATTTTAGGAATATTTTCTCTAGATCTGAAAGGTATGTAAATGGTATTTTGATTGGGATTGCACTTTATCTGTACAGTTTTGGGAGTATGGCTATTTTCACTATGTTGATTCTCCCTAACCAAGAGCAAAGAACATCCTTCCATTTTCTAATATCTTCTTCAATCTCCTTTTTAGAGTAGCACAATTTTCAGCATATAGGTCTTTTATATTCTTGGTTAGGTTAATTCCTAAGTATTTCATTTTCTTAGATGCTATTGTGAAAGGTGATATTTACATAATTTGTCTCTTGGGCAGTTTTTGTTTGTGTACAGGAATGCTATTGTTTTTTGAGTGCTGACTTTGTATCCAGCTGCATTTGCTGAATTTGTTTATTATATCTAGTAGTCTGTTCATGGAGTTTTTTGGGTTTTCTATGTAATGTATCATGTCATCTGCGAACAATGATAATTTAACTGCTTCTTTTGCTATCTTTATTCTTTTTATTTCTTTCTCTTCTCTGATGCTCAGACTAATATTTCCAGAACTATTATGAATAGAAGTGGTAATAGTGGACATCTTTGTCTTGTTCCTGATTTTAGAGTGAAAGCTTTCAGTTTATGTTCATTCAGAATACTTTTGGCTGTTTGCTTGCAATAAATGGCTTTTATGAGATTGAGATAGATACCATCTATTCTGAGTTTCTGTATGGTTTTCATCATGAACAAGTGTTGGACTTTATCAAAAGCTTTGTCTGCATCTATTGAGATGATCATGTGATTTTTATTTTTGGCTCAGTTGATGTGTTGTATTACATTTATTGATGTGCACATGTTAAACCATCCCTGCATTCCTGGAATAAATCCTACCTGGTCGTGATGTATTATCTTCTAGATGATTTACTGCATTCTATTTGCCAATACTTTATTGAGAATGTTTGCATCAATGTTCATTAGTGAGATTTGTATATAGTTCTCCTATTTGGTTGGGTGTTTCTCTGGTTTTAGAATTAATGTGATACTTGCATACAGGAATGAGATAGGGGGGATTGCTTCTCTTTCAATTTTAATGAAAAGCTTAAGGAATATTGGCATCAAATGGTCTCTAATTTTCTTGTAGAATTCAGCCGTGTATCCATCAGGGCCTGGGCCTTTTTTGTTGGTAAGATTTTAATCATGTTTTCAATTTCAGTAGCTGATACTGGATTATTAAAAATTGACATATCTTTTTGATTAAGCTTTGGTAGTTCATATGTTTCTAGAGATCTGTCCATTTCCTCTGTGTTTTCCACCCTATTTGAGTAGAAATTTTCAAAGTAAGTGTTCATGATTTTTTGAATTTCCATTGGATCTATACTAATTTCCCTCTTTTCAGTCCTTTTTGCATGCATTTGAGTTTTTTCTTTCTTTTTAGATAAGATTGGCTAGATGTTTATCAATTTTGTTTATTCTCTCAGAAAACCAGCTCTTTGAATTGTTAATTCTTTGTATTGGTTTTTTTCTAGATTTCAATTACATTAATTTCTGCTCTGATCTTCACAATTTCATCTCTTCTATGAGCTTTGGGTTTGACTTGATCTTCCTTTTCTAGAAGCTTGAGATGTAGCATTAGGTTGTTTATCTGTGCTTGTTCTTTTTTTTAATGTGTCTATTATTGCTCTATATTTGCCTCTTAGGACTGCTTTCATTGCATCCCTCAGGTTATGGTACACTGTATCTGCATTTTCATTGAATTATAGCTATTGTTTTATTTCTTATTTAATTTCCTCTGTATCCCACTGGTTATTCAAGAGGTTGTTATTTAATTTCTGTGTATTAATGCAGGTTTTACAGTTTTTTAAAATTGATTTCCAATTTCAGTGCACTATGGTCAGATATTATGCATGAAATAATTTTGAATTTACTTAAGAATAATTTATGGGTTAATGTGTGGTATGTTTTGGAGAATGTTCTATGTGCAGCTGAGAAGAATATATATTCTGATGTGTTTGGGTGGAACACTGTAAACATCCACTAAACCCATTTGTTCACAGGCATGATTTAGTTCTGTAGTTTCTTTGCTGACTTTTTGTCTAGTTGATCTATCTCTCTGTGACAGTGGGTTGTTAAGGTGCCTTATTATAATTGTGTTTTGTGTACTTCATTTTTCATGTCCATTACTATTTGTCTTATATAGCTGGGTGCTCCTGTATTTGGTGCATATATATTTATAATTGTTAGTTTTCCATTTTGAAGTTTTCCACTAAAAAGTGTGTAGTGGCCTTCTTTATCTCTTCTAATCATTTTAGATTTGAAGTTCACTTTGTCTGCAAACAGAATAGCTACCTATGCTTTTTTCTGGGTTCCTTTTGCATGGAATATTGATTTCCATCCTTTGACTTTTAATCTATGAGTTTCCTTTTGTACAAGATGTGTTTCTTGTATATAGCACATTGTGGGATCCTGTTTCTTGATCCATTGTGTCAACCTGTTTCTTTTGATAGGTGAATTGAGGTCATTTAGATTTATGAATATTACTGATATGTACTGGCTCCACTTTGCTGTTATGTTCCACTTGTTTGTTTTCTGTTTTTTCCTGTTGTTTATTGATTGCCCTGTCTAGTGGTTTCTTTCTGTTGTTGTTCTGGAGATTTGGTCAATTTTATCTCTATCTAGTATATCCTTAAGTACTCTTTCTAAGGTTGATTTGGTGGATATGAATTTCTCCAGTTGTTCTTTGTCATAGAAATATCTTTTTTCTCCATTAAATTTGAATGAAAGTTTTGCTGGGTACATCAGTGTGAGATGGAAGTTGTTTCCTTTTAGAGATTGAAATACTTCACTCCCAGAACATCTTAACTTGAAGGGTTGTGCTGAAAAGTCTGCCATGATTCTAATGGGCTTTCCTTGATAGCTGAGTTGTGTTTCTAACAGCTTTTTAGTATTCCCTTTCTATGCTGTATATCTTGGATCTTAATTATTATATATATCTGGGTGTGTATTTGTGTTGGTTTGACTATTTGGTGTTTTATATGCCTCACTTATTTGAATATCAGATTTTTTTCCTATGTTTGGGAAATTTTTGCTATTAGTTCTGTGAATAATTTCCCAATGTCATTTGCATTGACTCCTGCATCTTCACTGATGCCTGTTAGTCTTATAGTGTTTCTCTTCACATCGTCTTAAAGCTGCTGGATTGTTCTTTCATGCTGCCTTGTTTTTAAAAGTTCTACACTTTCATGATTGCTCACTACAATCCTGTCCTCGAGGTCTGAAATTTTATTCTCTTCTACTTTTAAACTTTTATCAGCTGTTAGTAGAATTTTTTGTTTCTTGAATATTTCTTTGAATTTTTTTACATGGATTTTGCTTGTTTTTTATATTGTTTATTCAAAGTTTCAATCAATTTCCCATGCTCCTGTATTTCTTTATGAATTTCTTCTCTAGGTATGCCGATCAACTTATTTATTAAGGTTGTTATTTCTGTCTTTATGTGAGAAATTATTTGTAATTTGATTTCCTTTATAGCCTCATGGACTTGTTTCTTTATTTCATTTGCTATCTTTTCGGAGATTTCTGGTGTATGACTTTTAAAGTCCTCTATTTCACTGTCCCCTGTTCTTGCTCCTGATGGACTAGAAGTTTGAGATTGCATTTTGCTTTTTCATTTTGTCATTTTCACCTTTTGGGCTAATATTTGGTTTTTCAATTTCAATAGTCATAACTTTCAGTAGTGTATATCTTAGGGTTCTACTATGTGATTGATGATTGTCTAATTATTGAGTATCACAATGAAAAGGAGGGCCAGTCATCTGAAATTCTCCTGTGAGTCTTGTTGGGTGAGTCCTATTTTCTTCCTGGGCTGAGTAGCCTAGGAGTATTGCTGTAAGTCAACCCTTAGTTCCTGCTGTTGATATGTCTTCAGGTTATTATACATCACTAGAAATCCCTATCTATAGTGTTTGTCTCCACTCGGACCATACTGTGTACACTGAGTGTCTCATAAGCCCCTTTAATTTCCTCCAATTTGGGATAGTCCTTATTGGCACACTCCTCAACCTGCCTGATGTTCTCTATGTAGAGAAAGGAGTCACGTATACCCTTGCCAAGCTCTCCAATGTCTTACAGCTGCAGCAAGCCTCACTATGGCTGCTTTTTACCCTCTGAAGACCTGTTTTAGGGGCAAACTCATTCTACCAATTGGAGCCTGCTGAGGTCTTCTGTTTGGGTAAGGGTTTACTGAGTCTCCTATCAAATCAGGACAGTTAATTCACTGCAGTTCAAGGGAATGGGAGTGGGAGCTGAACATTAACAGCGGTACCTCATCCAGGAGGTTGCCAAGGGCAGTGAGCTGGCAGTGTGTGGTGGTCTGTTCTTGCATGGTACATGCAGCAAAAGCACACCTGGCACAAGGAACATTCAAGGGTGGCTTGTGGTGGTCCAGTCTGGGGTGGAGTGCACAGCAAAAGTGCACCAGAACAAGGAAGGTCCAAGGATGGCTTGCAGTGGTCTGGTCTGGTGCAGGGCAAGCAGCAAATGCAGGCCTGGTGCAACGAAGTTCCAAGAGCTGCTCGTGATGGTCCAGTCTGTTTCTCATGTTTTTAGCTGTATTTTTCAAGACAAAAATTTCTATTTAATTCTTTCATGATTATAATCTCTCCTATACTCATTCTTCTGTTCATTTATTGTATTCTTGATTTTGAAGTTACTCCTCTCTGTCTTTTTTATGGTTACTGATGTTTCTAAAAATAACTATTTTGTATTCTTTGTCATGCACTCCATAAATCTCAGTCTCTTTAAGGTCTCATTTTAACGTTTTTTAAATTGATTTTTTTTATTGTTCTTGGTCCATATGACCATATTTGGATGTTTTCACATTCAAAGAAGGAGGGACATGTTAGGGATAATGTCACATGCTTAAAATCACAGCACTCTGAGAGGCTGAGGCAGAAGGATCACAAGTTTGAGGTCAACCTGAGCTACATAGTGAGTTTAAGTTCACTTTGTCTCAGGAAAAAAAAAGCACTATGTTATTTATTTGACCAAACTGTTTTCTTTCTTTTTTGTAACTGAACATTGATTACACTAAGCTTCCCTCTTCAGTGTATCTTGTATGTTCTCATGTGTTGTACAGACATTGTTCTCTCATTCTACAAATTGTTTATTTCTTCATTTTATCTGTGACCCATTGGGTATTCAAGGATGTATTTTCAGGTTTCCAGGTGTTTATAAATTTTCAGTGATTTCTTCTCTGCTTCATTTTTAGTTTCAATGCATAATGTTCTGATAGTGATCACATGGTGATTTTGATTCTTTTTTACTTATCTAGGTATGTGTTCTGGACTAGTATCTAGTCTATTTTGGAGAAGGTTCAGTGTGATGCTGAGAAGAGTATGTATTTCATTGTTCTAAAGTGTGGTCAAACTCTGATATTTCTTTGATGAATTTTTGTTCAGTTGATCATTTTCTCTGTGAAAGTGTGGTATTATGGTCATCCACTGTGATGCTGTTCATTTTTCTTTGATATTTTATGCCAAGTAGTATTTGTTTTATGAAGTTATGTGCTCCAGGATTTGATGCATATATCTTTACACCCATTAAAACTTTGTGGCAAATTTTTCCATTAATTAGTATGTAATGACTTTTGCCTCTTCTGATAAGATTTAGTTTGCAGTTTACTTTGCATAAGAGTAAATTTGCTGCTCCTGCTTTCTTTCAGTGTGCTGATGCATTAAATATTGTTTTCCACCCTTTGGTTGTTGGTATATAAATATCGTTTTGGATTAGATGAGTTCCCTGAATGGAGTAGAATGTTGGATTCTTTTTTACCCAATCTGCCAATCTGTATATTTTAATAGGAAAACTGAGACTATTAAAATAAAGAACTAGGACTGGCCGGGAACCTATCCTGGGCCGTGGCTGTGCAAGCTCCAGTGGTGGGCAGATCTCCAATGCATATGGAACAACTCCAAACTTGGAACCCAGTGAGCAAGACCACACCTTGCATCTGAAAAACACCCCAAGGAACACCAGAGGGATTGGGAGGGACTAGCCGGACTGCTCACTGAACCCCAGGCAACTGGCTGGCTGGGAACCCACCCTGGGCCATGGCAGCACAAGCTCCAGTTGCGGGCAGATCTCTAACGTGCAAGGGAGAACTCCAAACTTGGCGCCCAGCAAGCAAGACCACATCCCGCATCTGAAAAATACGCCAAGGCACACCAGATGGTTTGGGCGGGCCTAGCCATACTGCTTGGCAAATACCAGGCAGGTGGCTGGCCTGGAACACACCCTAGACCCTGACTGTGTGCACTCAGGCAGAGGCAGAAGTGGGATTCCAGCGTGCACTGGGAAAACTTGGAACTCTGTGCCCAGAGGAACATTGGTCTACAGTGGACTACCTGTGCTACCTTGAAGGTTGATTAAGTGCCTGTCTCACCATAGCAAGATCTGGCTCCAGACAGTGTGGTGAGTATGCCCCTAAAATAGAGGTGTACAGTAGCTAAATAGAGCCAGTAGTAAAGCTCCATCCAATTAACTGTAAGACCTTGGTAAATCTGACAAGAGTGAGGGTGACCCCTTCATATGCATAGAAAACATCAGGCAGAGTGAGGGGTGTACCAAGAAGGACTCTCCCAACTTGAAGAAAATCAAAAGGGCCTATGAGACACACAAACACACAATAGGGACACAGTAGGGCCTCAGCCAGTACAAACACTATAGACAGAGAGATTTGATGACTTGGAATAACCCAAAGATAAAGTACTAACAGGAACTAAAAGCTGACCTGCATCAATACTACTAAGCTTGTCAGCCCAGAAAGAATACAGGACTCACCCAACAGGCCCTGCAGCAGGGAGCCAGGTGACTGGCCCACCTATTCATTGTGGGACCCAGCAACTGGACGAATATCAACCCTGCAGTAGGACACCAAGATACACACTACCAACAGTTCACACTAACAAGTTTGAAGAACCAAACACTAACTCGAAAGAGGAAAATGGCAAAAAGAAAAGGCAGAATGCAAACTCAAACATCCAGTCCAATAGGTGCAAATACAGGAGACACTGAACTAGAGGACCCCAAAGGTAACACACCAGGAATCTCTGAAAATATAGCAAATGAAATTAAAAAACAACTCCGTGAGGCCATAGAGGAAATCAAATTAGAAGTACTCTCCCATGGAAAGATAGAAGTAACAACCTTAGTAAAGGAGTTGCTGAGCACAGCCAAAGAAAAAATAGATAAAAAGTACAGGAACATGGGAAACTGATTGAAACCTTGAATGAACAATAGAGAAAAAAAGCAGAATTCAAGAAGCAAACTGAAAGAGACATCCAAGAAACAAGAAATTCGATACAAAGCATGCAAAACCGTTTAAATGAAGCTGAGGATAAGATCTTGGACCTTGAGGACAGGATTGCAATTAGTGATTATGAAAGGATAGAACTTTCAAAAAATAACAAGGCAACATGAAATGACAATCTAGAAGCTTCAAGATGATGCCAAGAGCAACAATATAAGATTAACAGGCATCAGTGAAGATGCTGGAGTCAATACAAATGACATATGTAAAATATTCACAGAAATAATAGGAGAAAAATTTCCAAACATGGGGAAAAATCTGATATGCAGATAAGTGAGGCATATAGAATGGCAAACAGTCACAACCAACATAAATCTACAACCATAATAGTTAAGATCTCAGACTTACAACATAAAAACACAATACTAAAAGCTGTTAGAGAAAAAACACAAGTCACCTATCTAAGAAAGCCCATTAGAATCACAGCAGACTTTTCAGCACAAACCCTGAAGTCAAGAAGTGATTGGAATGAGATGTTTTGAGCTCTGAAAGAAAACAACTTCCAACCCAGACTGATGTACCCAGCAAAACTTTCATTCAAATGTAACAGAGAAATAAGATACTTTCATGACAAAGAACAACTGAAGAAATTTACGTCCACCAAACCAACTCTAGAAAGAGTGCTGAAAGACATAGTAGACAGAGATAAAAATGACCACAACCTCCAGAACAGCAGAAAGAAACCACAAGATAGGACAAGCAATTAAGAGGGGAAAGCAGAAAGCAAACTATTGGAACGTAACATGACAAAATTGAGCCAGTATATACCAGTGATATCTATAAATGTAAATGGCCTCAATTCAACTGTCAAAGAAATAGGTTGGCAGAATGAATCAAGAAACAGGATCCCACAATATGTTGTATACAAGAAACACATCTGACCCAAACAGAAACTCATAGATTAAAAGTCAAAGGATGAAAAACAGTATTCCATGAAACAGGAACCCAGAAAAAAGCAGGGGTAACTATTCTATTTGCAGGCAATGTGAACTTCAAATCAAAAACAATTACAAGAGACAAAGAAGGTCACTACATACTCGTAAGTGGAAAAATTCAAGAGGAAGAACTTACAATTATAAATATATATGCACCAAACAAAGGAGCACCCAACTATGTAACACAGATACTAAAGGATATGAAAAACCAAATACACAAGAACACAATTATTACAGGGGGCCTTAACAACCCATTGTCACAAAGAGATAGATCAACTAGACAGAAACTCAGCAAAGAAGTAATAGAACTGAATCATACTTGTGAGCAACTGGACCTAGTAGGTATTTACAGAGTGTTCCACCCAACCACAACAGAATACACATTCTTCTCAGCTGCACACAGGACATTCTCCAAAATAGACCATATATTATTCCATAAAACATTCTTAAGTAAATGCAAGGGTATTGAAATTATCCCATGCATAATATCTGACCATAGCACACTGAAATAGGAAATTAGTGGCAAAAGAAATTGCAAACCCTGGATGCATACATGGAAATCACATAATAACCATTTGAGCAACCAGTGGGTTACAGATGAAATTAAAGAAGAAATAAAACAATACCTACAATTCAATGACAATGAGAAAACAACATATTGTAATCTGTGGGATGCAATGAAAGTGGTCTTAAGAGGCAAATATATAACAATAAGTAGTCATATCAAGAGAATATAATGAGCACAAATAAACAACTTAATGTTCCATCTCAAGTTACTAGAAAAAG